>JBCAUI010333294.1:59205-75389 GCA_038406195.1 Haplosyllis anthogorgicola | reverse complement strand
ATTTGCATAATTTTCATTCAGTAAAGTAGTTTTAGATTTGTCTTTAATTCAGTTGAAGTAAAGTAGACTTAGTTTTGGTAATCAAATCATAAAGTGATATCAAACTAAACAAATTGTTCAATATTCTGTACTTTTAGTTTTTTTGGACAAAGCAATAAATTGGTGCTAGAGCAAAGAAGTGTTTGTCTCCTTGGGGTAGTGAGTAGTAACACAGCCTTGGTGATCTCACCCAGTGGGGAACATTCCAACAGTTTCACACACTCTGACATATCTAAAGGCTGAAGCATTTCGTTTGCAAAGTCAAGTTGTTTTAATTTAGGGCGCATTGATGAAATAATGAAGTGTTGGTTTTTTACGTTCTCTTTTTGCTTAATGTATATTGATGGTATTCCCGCAATCATGATTCAAATAGTAATGAAATTACAATCGATCATCAACATTATCATCATTTAAAGTAAACCACTGTTGAAGATAAACTGTTATTCCTATTTCCATTGTGTGCTTAGCTTTAACGTGTGAGAGTTTGCATTTGTACATCATACGTAGGTGTGAGGAAGCAATTATTTTTCTTTCAAATTAGAGAATTCCGTTTAGAAAAGTAGCTCCACGCTACTAACACTACACATTATAATTCATCGCAGTTTCAAGTAAACAGTTGTCATTTGCTTCATCGATTAAAGCGCTGTTCTACAAGATGTTTAGCATACCTGGCATTGGGTTGAAGTTGATATAATTAGTCACACTTAGTTCTCGTCCGTTCTTTTTATAATGGACGGGGGGATATTTCGGGTAACACTTGATTTTGCATCTCAATTGCCGGCGCTATTTATAGACAAGATTGGCCAATAATAGCACCTTACACCCACCAGTTTGTGGTGCCTTCCACATAAAACAGTTGCTGCTGTCAAATTCATAAGGGATTAGGGTCATTAAGCTCTTGAGAGAAATGAAGCAATCCAAAAGTAGATTCACAAATGTTCGTCTGGTTTTAGTGCAACTAAGCGTTTGGTTCAATATTGATTGGTTTTGGAAATTAAAGTGGAAGAGATTTATCAAACGAAATTCCAAGTTAAATCACTTGTAGTGTTTGTATTTCAGACCCAAGAGAAATCCTGCACAACAAAATCAGGCTTTTCATTATTTTTTTGTTAGATTAAACCCTTCTTATCTTGATGTCATCCAAGGGGCGAGTCCCAACACTCTTCCTTTTATGGATGTAACCCTTTTTGTCTGGACATTCTGGCTTCTTTTTTATCAGGGGGTGAAAGAGTATCCATGGGAGACAGTCCTTAGCATCAATCACTGTCGAACAGGCACCTTTGTTTAAAAGAGAAGTCAGATTTGATATCGATGATTTGTACCAATAATTTGTAGGAACATTATCATCGCCTACATTTACATCATACTATTCGCGGATTAATAGACTGTGTCAGAAGATGTTCTTTTCTTTCCTTTCTTCTTTCTTCGGAACTAGACAAAACTTGAAATGCTGGTGTTTTACGAAAAATGTAAATTATAGCTATATAAATAAAGAGAATTTCTCTGTGTGAGAAAACATATCGCCATCATTAAAAAATGGTAATTTTTTCCTCAATGGGGAGAGAAAGATTATCTTTTCCCTGACAAGTTTTTGGGTACTTCCGGTGCACATGGTTTTGCTATTAATTTGTCATCGATACAAACTATGAAGTTACTTTGTATTGCATTGATAGCCGACTGAAAGACATATATTAAAAACACTGAAACAAATATTACCTTTTCCATACACATTAGTATTATGAGTTTCTTCGTAAAAACAAACTAGACAATCCAGTAGGTTGCAAAGCCATTGCATTGTCCCCAAATTCAAACCCCCCACAACCAAAACCCATTAAAAATGATAAAAGTAAACAGCAATCAACAATTTTTTTGAGTTTAGGTATATAAGTGGATTTAAAGTGACAATTTACTTAGATGTCCCATTCAAAGTAATTATTTTTGCACAATTAGGTCTCAAAGCCAGCTTAAAGTGATGATTTACTTAGATATGCCATTTAAAGTAACATTTTTTGGATAAAAAGTGACAATTTCCTTAGATATGCCATTTAAAGTAATGTTTTGGGCCAATTAGGTCTTAAAGGGGATAGCAAAATACACTGAGATTTTTTTTCTACAAAGTGTCTGAAATGGCCAGAAATGCATTTTCCCAAATCAGATGGGGGGGTCTGGTGCAAGTCAATCCTGATGATGATGATGGTGGGGGGGGTCTTGCACTTGCAAACTTTCAGCACTGCATGTACACAGACTTCTAGTTGAATACTATAAGCCGTTGCATGTAATGCAATGGCTTAATAAGAATGTTCTATTACTGAAAAAAAAAATTGATGTCATGTATTTTTTCATAATATGAAGTAAAGAAAATTTCCAAAGAAACACAGTGTATTTTATGTATTTATGCAAAATGGATCAGTAACAAGTAGAACAGGTGCTTCATTTTAATAAAGGACACCTACAATGTTGCTCCCGAAAAGATTAGTGTTGGGACAGTAGGTCTGGGAACATTAACAGCTGCAGTGTGCAAATGTATTTGGATTCTTAGTAGAATTTAAAATATACAATGTCATGAATGTACAAAAAATCTTTTTGTAAAGCCAAACATATTTTGACAAAAATACAATAGCTTGGAGAAAATGCAAATAAAATGCAATTTCATGACCATACCTGTAGCAATTCAATTGAAGTTATCCAAAATTATACATATATTATTTATTTTAATCAACATCAAAATCTGATGTATTTGATATTTAGTTTATATTCCCTCCTGGTGGACAAATTGTATCCACTACACTGTGTTGTGTGGTATCAATAGCAGATTGATGTTTTGTGCCAATGTCTTGTGAAAGTGGTGGAGCTCAGCTGCATCAAGTCTTAATCTCATTTACTCACTTAATCTAATTACACTTTGCACAATCATGCCTCCATATGGAAACTTTCCATTCTTTCACCAAGAGTACCCCAGAAATTATTGCCATTTTAAGATTGGATTTTTTTCAGGATGAAAGCATCACCTTTTATATATTTGCACTGGTAAATATTTCCAAAAATAGATAAAGTTTCAAAATTTAACTGATGATTATTATATTGATATAACATTGCATGTTGATATTGGCATAAATTTATGAAGTGGTACCATCAGCATTTACACGAAATTGGATGATGAAAATTACAATAATTAGAATGTTTGATACGTGATATATTCATGTACAATATTAAGTACATGCACATAACCGTCCAAATGTCACATTTACATATGAGGGTAGTAACAGATAAAAAAAAGTCTTCGCTTTAGAGTCTGCAGTATGGTGGTCATAAAGCCATCAATGTATATTTTGACACAAATAAAGATAAAATACAAAATGCGCATAATTTACTGAGTTGGGAATAGATAGTCTTGATTAAGCCAAAAATGAATGTCTTTGGAGCTGAAGGCAAAACTTTATCAACCTTACTGGTCTACAAAACTACATGTAACTATGTTTATTTGATACCACATATGCGGGCGCCAAGACCTGTACGCCATTACAAATGCTTTTTAACAAAAGTAAATTGCGTAATGATCATAATACTGATCATAATACTAAGGAGCCCAAAACGATACAAGACACTTTTTACTTTTAACTGATGGGTCGAGGTTTCTTCTCATTTATTTTGCCATCTTTTGCTACATTTGTAGTTCACTTTTATCAGGCATATTACAAATATTTTTTTAGTATTGAAATTTGGCACATTTGCTAGATGTGGTAGATAAAGAAGAAAATATTCTAATGAAATTGTCACATTTACGAGAATAATAGAGATTCACGCTGTACCTTTTTACATATCAATATCACAGCGTGGAATTCTTTAGTTATTTAAACGTTAGTGCTTTTGGGTTTGGCAGAATATAAAGAAAAGTTAGCGGAAATACGATAAATTAGGGGTGCATGTCATGGTAAGATAAAAGTATTTCCCAAGCGAAAAGGCAGTCACAGACATACGGACAAACTTGAACAGACAAACTTACACATGCAGAGTTTTGATTCCAGAACCAGAGCTTTGACTGAATGACTGAGTTAGTGAGTGAGGCAGGCAGCTTCACACGTACATATTGCAGCTCCAGGCAGCTCCACTCAATCAGTTATCAGCTGACATCAGTACAGCTAGCAGCTGCATCACACATTGTACATGGTCCTGTCGTAGATGGGCAAATTTAACACCTACAAACGGTTAATGTTTTATTGTTAAACCGAATTATTCGTGTACAGACATTACTGACTAGTACTGTGGATATTGAATAGTGGATTGAGATTGAATAGATACAGTATCATATACAGGGATTAGAAGCCTATAGTCTATAGAAGCAGCTTTCTGACACCTGGTCAAACCTGCATACTGAGAGCGTGAAATCCGAACTCACACTCCGCATTTGATGTAAATCTGGTGGTTTTGGATATGAACTGTCGCAATTAAACTGAGTTTAATATTACATGGACACGATCCTTGTGGTACAGGATACAATTACTTGAATGACACTTGTGAAGAAGATCACGAGTTGCAATTGTCTTGAATAGAAGTTGGATACGTTTACTCAGTAGATTGAAGTTAGAGTAATTGAGCCTTTTGGATGTATTTCTTCGTTTTACATCAATGATCTGCCTCAAGGATCTGACAAGTAAGTACTACCGTAACTTGTTGTAATTAGCATTGGAAAAGTCAGATCACGAAATTAACATAGAAAATTTAACGCCTCGCAATCATTGAATTGAATGAGCTTAGCATAAAGTTCAATTGTTGCCTGACACTAAACTTTTCATAGATCTAGTCATTTCATGATCAAGATCGTTAACTTCCGCATAAAGATACATAAATTCTGTATTCTTGGCACCATGCAGTAGGCCTTGTTCCACAGTGACAGTGGACCCATAGGTGAACACCACAATAGAACGTCAAAATATAGAACGTCAAAATGGAAAAATTCACCATAATTTATATTTTAAATTCTCCAAACAAATTTTACCTTGTATATACTTAAAAAGCACTTTTCCAATAATCTATGCGGGGATCACCTCCTCGGTTCCCGTTCCGTTTGTGTTTATCAGGAAATTGAAGTTGATTGAACTGACAGACATCGACTCGCGGGATCACAAAAAGTGTGAATCCCAATTAAAAGATCGCACGACTGCTTGCGACGATGGAATCCCATCTATTCTCATGGTCGTGTCAATTGGCAAGATAAATTTGATATCCATTTATTCTTCCTTAAAGGTCATAGGAATAAAAGCACGAAAGCATTTAAATCATGAAGCTTGCACTACAAAAATATGGTAGGCGTTTGCTTGCAAACAGACCAAACAGTTATGAATTGTCCCGCCGCCATTACCCGAACGTACATATCCGTTTTTAAATACGCATGAAACGGTTCATTTTATTGCCTTATTAGTCCAGCCTTTAGGAGGTAAGAAGCTGCAAATGATCATTTTCAGACAACATCCATATTAAAAGTTTCGAAAAGCTAACACTAATTCTCTCTTTGCAAAAGATTGCGACATAATAATTCGTGGTTGGTCTCACTAATTGGTCTAATAATTAGTAAAGGCATCTTGACAATACTAGACCTCATTAAAAGAAAGCTTTAAATTTGACAGCAATGACTGAGAAACATTTTCAGTGTATGTGCGTATTTGCATCGCTATTCTGTTTGCAGCTTTATCGTTGTACCTTGGCCTATGTACGGCAATTACACCATACATATGCTTAATTATCTATGAAATTAGACTAGACAAGTAGGAACTATTCATCCATCTTCACAGCTGATCTACATGCACGAAATGTGCGTGCGCAGAATCAATCAGAGTCACTGCTGATGAGCTTGTCAATAATTGATCATCATCCACTGATCACTGGTCATCAATACAACTACTAATCATCTATTCTGCCTCATCAATATTGTAAACATTGTGAAACACTGACTCGAGTCTGTGTCTTGATTTATTCCCCATATATCTGGTTTTATTAATGTTAACTTTTTGTAGTAGCGTTAAGTCTGCATGCAGGGTCATTTTTAATGTTCAATATTAACGCATAGGGCATGACGGTAGTAAATTCGAATGGCTAGGCTGTGCATAAATAATTACCAAAATTAAAAATGAGTTCGTCTGAATGACAAAAAAGAGCAGCAAACATAATGTCACTGACATCATGACCTTGACATCTATGACTTCGAAGAATATCGAAAATCTTAACAGAAAGATTCCTTCTGGCCAATGCTCCGGCTGAACCCCTGAGGAATTGTTACCCATAATATGCATAGTAAGATTACTGCATACATTGTGCCTCCCCATTGCTTCTGCGAGTGATTCGCGAAACCCGTAGGGAGGAATTTGATTCCCATTATATGTTTATGGGATTTTGTTTTGTTTCTGGAGAGCATTAGGCCTGCATATTGTGAAATAAACGTATTGATTTGTGTACATAGATGGTAACGTTATGGGAACTGTCAGCCTGTTGCGGGAGATTGGAGAGTAAGTATATATTGATACATGTGGTCATTGTTTTGTTGTGCGAAAACGACAGGTTGCAATAATATGTTTGACCTTCTCTTGACCAAGGTCTTGTTTGATTGAATCAAAAATATGATATAATTTTATTTGGTCGCCGTGGTCAATCGTTTAGTTCAGATTAACCGTAGAGTAAGTTTATGGTGATCGTATTGGGTCCGTGTATGAAGTGGCCAAAACGTATTCAAGCTTATTGTCTGAACTGAAAACAGAAAAACGAAGATTCAATCACTTGTTTCATTGTTTTCCCCTTTTTTACATTTCTTGTAAAGGACACAAAATGGAAAATGGAGATTGCATAACCTGTTTTCTTCGTTTTTCTATTTACATCTCTTCCATAAAACTAAAAGTGATGAATTAAGTCTTCGTTTTCCCATTTCATATCAGTTTTTCTTCATGTTAAGACATGAAATGTATCTATAAAACTTGAAAACATAAAAATGAAACAATTATGAAAACGGTGATCAAATCTATGATTTCCATTTTGTGTCATTTCAAAGTCAGGAAAAACAGAAAAAAGAGGAAATGGGTGGTCGAATCTCCATTTTTAGTTAAAAAATTATAACTTGGAAACACTTTGGCCACTTCATACACTGACCGTATTGTGCGTACAGGTCGTCCCACTTAGCTTGAATCCTCAAGGGAACTACCAAAAAGCTTAGCAGAAGTTGTCCGAGTTGTCCGTGTTCGAGCTAAGCGGTATGATCTGTATATTTGTATGCAACTTTAAAATCCTGTTTGCTCAGCACACAGATCTATTTGTCATGAGACCATTCGTACCAAGCTCAAATTCGCAGTGCATGCGTGTTTAAAAAGGTGTGGATAAAAAATACTGTAGCGAAGACAAAGTTGTCTAAATGCTGATTGTAATTTCCTCATCGAAAAGGGAGCTTCATATCACATGCCTAAATTACCAGAGGCTTTTCTAATTTTAACCCAAAACATGTGGACTTATGATAACCCACTGTTTACCGGCATGCCGTACAGGACACTAGCTAACAAAATAAGTACGTGTGAAAGTGTCATGATAAACATGCCACGAATATTCTGCATTCTTACGGGACGTCCTGTGTGACTCTCCGTACCAATTACAGCTCTGCTCAGGTGGACTGGGTAGGGTGTGCAGCCCTTTGATACAATGAGTATTTATTTATTTCTGATGAGAAAGGAACATTCTGTTTTTGTGATGTGGCCATAGTGGCAAAAAAATTTTGATAAGCAACAAATTCATGTGGGAATTATTGAACTTTTATCAAAGAGACATTTTAATGTTTTAAATTCGATAATTGGTGGCAAATACGTCTAAAATTTCCCCCAAAATGTTGATGACTTGGAATAAAGGAGGGATGCTCGGGAGTTTTGAGAGAAGATTTATGAAAGTTGCGACGGAAAATGGGGCAAATGGTAGTGTCCGTGCGAGAGGCCATTATCTGAGCCTGGAGAGCTTGGTGCAAAAGAGATTTTTCACCGGTGAGTGCATTTTTAAGCGTAATTAATCGTAGCACTGCATATGATATGTTAGTGAAATATGTCCGGTAAAGAGGGACTACATTGAGTAAATCTCTTCCAATCTTACATTGCAATGCATTCCTGAGTTTGGAGGAAAGTATTTTTCGGTGAAAATCCAGGAACTGTACTGTTTGAAAAGAGAGACATTCCAGAGTTATTCCGTATTGCTGTTAAGCACACCGCACCGTGTAGTAGCAGCTTCTCAGCTGTGCGTAGTTTGCGTGGGGGTACTTTACATGTCCTGTAAGGAGAGTTAATAATGGCTGCCTATTGTGCAATGGAGGAAGCAGACTAGTTATACTAAAAAGGATAATTAAACAAAATTAATAACAAAAATACGTTGTAATCTTCACATATAAGCATTTTATATGACTTCTTATAATTATATACAAGATTTCTAAAGCCTAAATGCACTGAGTAGTATTATTCAACGCAATGCACTATTGCTAAAAGTTCAATGAATTAAAATTCAAAAATAACATGGATTAAACAAAGTACCCGCACTGAGCGAAAGTATCGACAATAATCTACATAGCAACCCGCATACTGGTGACATATTGTTGAGGAAAACTTTTTATTGGTGATAAAAATGTAATCAGCATTTCAGATAATAAAAGTTCGACGTGTGAAATAATTCTATATTAGGGCATGGTAAGAGCACAAAAAGTACTCCGATTATTCGAAGTTCGGTTATACATATTCGCCACAATAATAAATTGTAAGACACGTTCCTTGAAGAATTACAATAGAACAGAGCACAAAAACACAGACACGCAATTGTATTAAGTATTGGTTGTACAGAAAATGATTCTGTTGAATTTAAAGCATTTAAAGCCATTACAAGCTTGGGTACACTAGCTAAGAGTGAAATTTTATTGGCCCGAACTAAAACCTCCATTGTTATCCAACTTAAAGACAGCTTGCAATGAATGAGAAATTAATGAAAATCACAATTTGGTACTACACATTCTACTCTAGAAAATAGATCGGTATCTTTTTAGGCTTCGGTAAATATTCGTTACCAGTTTATAGCCCTATTTCTACTTTGTAAGGCGTTTACTTTTTTCTACGTTTGCACTGTTTTTGCCACGGCTGTACTCCACTTGAGACAAAGGCCCTTTACCCTGATATCGTATGTAAAACGCAGCTGTCACTCATTGTAATGTACAATTTCAATGAAACACGTGTTTATATGTCAATAAACATATGCCAATTTATACGTCGTGCTTTTAATGATATATATTTATTGAAATGCATAAAAGTCATACTTTTTTTATCAAAATTTGATAAAGTTGAACAGATATGCCGCAGCTGTGGACGAAACCGCCATATGTGGAAATATTCTAAATAATATCTAGTGATATCACGTTCAAAACTAAATACCTCGTTTCCATATTTTTGCATTAAAATTTTACATTTTTTTATGAATATGAGATACTTACTGCCATTTGTGCAACTTGTTTATTGTTTTATATTGACTAAATACGCTTGAAATTTACTTTGATATTGTGTGTTAACATTGTGGGTTAATACTGTGTTTCACTTTAGTTTAATACTTTTAAGGTATTGAATGAACAACATTACACATTTAACAGTCCAGGATTTTTGGCCTATTTTGGGAACAAAAAGAAATTTACACGGCCTTTCTGACGCGAACAGTGACTGTGTAAAAAAATCCCTATTGTTTCGAAAAATACATTTATCTCAAATCTAAAAGGATGAATTGTGGTACTTTAATGAAATTTACATGAAATAAAGTGCAACGGAAAGTATTTTCCTTCCTATTTTGCAAAGGGGAAGATTCCTTCTTGATTTTTACTCGGATGACCTCTGGAATGTACCTACCAAATAATGACAACATTAACACCCTATAATATACGCACCCTTCCCTTTTGCCGTCACAATTACTTTATATGTACATACTGAGTGTCTGCTGGTATGTGTTGAAATGTGCAACTCATCCCTTGATAATTATACGAATAAATATACCAGCATATAGATGGTGTAATGACGAGAGATGAGTACCAGTATCTGCCATCCTCATACAGGCAGGTCAACCACAATGTCGCACTATCTGCACAGTGGCACCCTGGTAGTTTAAATTTTAGTTTTGAATTAAAAATTGCATTTAATTGAAAAAAATTTAACAAATAAAGTCTTACCACTGTTGTTAAATAAGCGAAACTTTCCTTTCACAGCTTATGGCGACAAAGTGCAAACAAGACAGCTTATTCCTACGCATCGAACAAAGAATTTTCCATGTGTTCGAAAGCATAAAGACATAAAGGGTCAATTGTAAATGGCGAAAATATCCATAACCCGGTATCCATGTATCTAATGCTGATGTTTTAGAGTATAATATTCTGAATTACGCATTGTAATGGTAAGACGACCTTTCGTGCATTGTATTGTTGATACAGGGTTGAAGAATGAGCCCTGATCAACATGTTAATGGTTTGTTACAGACATAAGGGCGGTGACCAAAGGTTCAAAGTGAAGAGCCTAATTCATCATTACACTATCATTACTTGTTTGAAAGAGAAGAGTCGAACATTCTCATCCTTGCTGAATTTTGGGAATGGGAAATTAACAGTCACAATTAGAATTTTACAGAATACTCAGTTTAGTAGGTGTTAAAAAAGATAAAAAAGATTAATGAATGTGGATAGAATTATTTGTAAACAAATAACCTTCGTGTGTTCGTTTCATTGTTTGGGTGATGGCGGTTGATGATTGCATCTAACATCAATTGAAAAAGCTGATGTGAGTTATGTGTTATTGGTGTGTACACAGAACACATTGTGTGGTTTTTGCATTGTTTTATTATTGTACAATACACCTGTATGTAGGTGCCCAGATGTTCCATTCAACTCTCACTATTCACTGTTACAGTTCAGGTCAGCATCAGGTCAAGTCCTCCACATCAACCAACAATGCCACGAGTCTTGTGCACATAACTGGTTACTGTAAAGCATTCGATGCACTATGTAAAACAAACATTTATAAGGTGCAGGTTTTGATCTCATAAGAAAGCAATCCAAAGTAAATAAATTTATAAGCATTTTGGATTGTGCTTCAGCTATTTAGTTCGCTACTGATAGTAATGACTGACAGCCCAAACATAGAAATAAATTGGATAAAATTGTTCAGTGCACTTTGTCGAAAAAGTGAGTGCAGTGAAACAGAGAAGCACAAAAATCAATATTATTCAACTGTAAAAGAAGCTCAATTGACAAAGAAAGAAACTGGTAAAATGTTTGAGAAGAAAATTTGGACAAAGAATTTGCAGCTGTCACATGCAACTGCTGCAAGAACTGCAGAAGTAAACAGCAGGTCAATGCAGAGATCAGACACTCTTATCCAGCAGCTCCTGTCTGCAACCTACACCTACAATCCTCTCTGTAACCTTTTAAGTCAAGGGAAAATGTCAAAATTTACTTATACCAAATATGTATGAGATAGGCACTGCTACTACTGCATTTCAGTTGTAATATAAAATAACAAATGTAACAGTAGTATGCAGGTTTACACTAATCCACAGTTGTATGATTTTACTTCAATGTTGTCTTTCATTGCTCCAACAAACCTAAACGTCATAAAGCTTTCAAGGTGTGTGGCAGTCAGTCAGTGGTACATAGTAGCTATATTTTCTTAAGAATGATGTGAACGTAGCCATATTGACTGATAACTTGTGTTCAGATATGTGAAAGCTGTGATCATTTTGTTGCACAAACTGTTTCTTTTCTTTATATACATATATATTTGTGTGTTAGACTAACAGCTCACACCTGTGTGCTTATTTGTATATGGACAGACAGTTGGTATGTGAGTTGAGTGCTCAGGACTGTAGCCATATTTCAAAGAAATAAAAAATACTCAATGTGTTTGAACTGTCTTGCACTCGGGTGAAAATTAAGCCTAATAATATGCTTCTTTGCAAGACATTAGCATACATGCCTGTAATTATACATACATTGGATCCAGACACTTGTAGAGTGTAAATAATTTTTGAATGCATGTAATGTGGTAAGAAATTAATATAATTTGACCACACAAACTTTGTGTTTAGCACATACAACGGTACTGATTGTTAATTCATGGTCACTTCCATAAGTCACCCATGAACAATCCAAGAGAAGCATTTATTCACTCACCCCTCAGTGCTGGGCCTGGGTAGATATTTTTTGCGGTTTTGGGAACTGACTGTGAGGCAAGCTGCCATTCATTGAGTGTAGGCGCCTGTCTGACAGCTCACCACCTGGGTACACACCACTACACAGACAACAGCTTCATCTGCTCATAACACACAGGGTTCCCATCTCTTGTGTCTCATCTATTGTGTTTTGGTCAAAATACACCTAATGGCATTAACCACAGGTGCAAAGAATTTGGGACTCCTGCTTGTTGGTGAATGTATTATTTTTTCAAAATTAATTGACTAAAAGTTGCTTTCTTAGCCCTTGGATTCTTGGCATTTTTGGAAGTTACTAACTGTGTCCTTGCGAATATCTAAAAATCGATTTGTTTCTTTGGAATAATTACAACGGTAAAAATGGATCCAGTAAGCACGTTCAAGAAGCAAGAAATGCTTTGGTACTTACAAATTTTAATTACTTTGTTCCTCACATTTGCAAAACAGCAAATTTTATGAACAAGACTCTCATGACCAAAGAATGGCTTTGTTATAACATAAAATCTGGATAGATATATCTGTTGCCATCTGTTCCAAAAAGCCCAACAGTCATCCAGATGCCTTCCGTTTTCTGCAGACGTACCATCGCAGTGAAAAGATTGGCAACAGAACCCATTATAGCATCAGCAACAGATGTTTTGTATGTTCCACCGATTTGGTGTTAATCATTACAGGTCAGCACACAAATTGGATCCTCTTGACACCGCAATTACCGCTCACCTGTTGTGTATTAGCTGCTCCCGGGGCCACAGTGCCGACTCAAAACCCAATTCCGACAACCGGTACAGGACTTGCTGGTTGCCCCGTCGTTCCACTGGTATTTAGCTAGTCCGTTATGGAAAAGGTGGAAAATATTTACTCCTGGTGGACATTACAGGTCACACTGACTTGACACAGTCTGAAAAGGGATATGGGGTATGAAATTTGGATTTGAGTAATTTTTTCAATACTAAAATTAGAAACATAATAATTAAACAGATTTAGCCCAGAAAAAGAGGCCGATAATCGTTGTTTGGCCGAAACAAATCAGATTACACTTCCTGGATATTTTTGGATATTTTTGCGAGTTCTTTAAGCACGTGCCCATATTTAATTATTTTTTGTCATTTCCATGCATTTGCGGAAAATGTAATCTAACTTTGAGTTCAGTACGGCACCATGCTTTTAACAGCTCTATTTCAATAGGAAAGTCTTCCCACCGCGAGTGGGAGGTGTGGTATGAAGGGCGAACATGTGGCTCAAATAAGCACTGGCGCCACTGGCTAATTTGTAACAACTGACCACAAAACCAAGGTGAACTTGGAACAATTTCTCCAAAACCGAATGAATCGATCACTGAATGTCTATATTTTCCCCAGATCTTGGTACCGTACTTGTTTTATTTTAATGAATGACATTGTGTGTAAAAGTACTGATGAAATAGTATTAATTTCTGCATATTGACTCACAAGTGGCGGATCCAGATTAATTTTTGACTAATTTTTCTCCTCTAAACCTTTGCAAAAACCATACGAAAATGACAGAAATAAGAATAGCTATTCAAATAGCTTCTACTGCATCTCTTGCCTACTGGTAACTTCTACAAAATGAACATTGATTGCGTCATTGGATATTGCTTCTTAAGGAGGAACCTACGGAAATGACCTTGTAATCTGTGTGCATAAAATGTGCCATAAACAGAAGTGTCTTGTGTCATCTTGATCGGACAGGTTTCGTAGAAATTACCCAGGTAAGTCATGTGAGTTAATAGGTCACGCATTAGGATACTCATTGGGCTGTGTTGACAAGTTCTGCTTTTGGCATCAGAGCAATGTCTCTTGTAATGCAGAATGTTGCTTATGACAAGCAGCTTCAATAAGCTGTGCAGGGCGCTTGTTGAGGTCGTGACCTCCCGAATAGTGATCAGACATCTGCTGTCCATCCCATCTGCATAACATAACATCTGCGTTCGACAGTAATAGAACTTGAACTATTGTTGAGAACACTGACCAGTCACCAACAGCTTCTGTAGTTGTTCCTATCCTAAGCTGAGAACGATCAACTCGTGTCAACATCTCCAGGGCTATGTACTGTGTCTATAAAGGATGTAAATGACAATTTTCATCTTTTGAAAGTGGCCACGATAGGTGTTTGAAGATGAAGATGAGAATGTCTTGGGCTCCTCCCAAGAATTCAATGGAAGTGTGTTGAAGCAAATTCTTGATACAAATGGAGAGGTTTTGATAGTAATGATGAGGTTTTGATAGACATGATAATGTCATAACCATTCTCCTCTGAATTGGTTTCCTGTTTTAGTTTCACGTAGTGATTTACAAAATGGTCAAGCCAACGTGAAGCAAGTTTTCTATTCAGTTGTCACCTCAGTAACCTGGGGCAGAAAACAGCTGAGAAGATTAAGTTTTGCAAGGCCTTGTGTCAATACAGGGTAGCTTTCCTGGTTACCTATTTAAGATCCACAGATAGCTGAGAATCTGACCAGCCAGCTGTTCAGAACAGTTCTGGAAAAAACAAAAGGCTCTCAAAGAATTGAACAAAGCTTCCAAAAGCTAAATGTACAATATTCCTTATTAATTGTGACCAAATCTTTCCCTGTTTCACGTCTTGGTAGAGATAATGGCAGAGAGGATTCTGTTGATGGGAGCTCCTTAACCAGTCTGAAGTTGTAATGAACTCCAGAACAGATGCAAAAATACTCAGGACACCTGTCTAAAGCGGAGCCTTCAACTCCCATTACACTCTGCAGCTTCATTTTATCACTTTTATCCACATAACATACATAACTGATAACTTTACCACATGCTTTACAGAATATCCAGAATTTTCTTACAGATATGTGGCGCCAGACATGGATACAGCATAATCTGATACATTTGTTAAAACACGAAAAAAAGTCAAAGCCAGAAACTTGCTACAGATTCTGAGGGTTTGATTAATATTTTAGTTAGATTATCAGAAACCTCATTCGCAGTCCGGGTGTTTTTGACATCTGAAGCTCTTTCTATCTGTCAGATGGAGCCAAAACTGATAACTAAGTGGTAGCATCCTTGCCAACATTGATAAACTGAACCAGTTTTTTCTTATGTAATTTGTGTATTTTTATCGAGTGTTGTGTAAGTTAGGGTTATCTCCAAGTCTAAGTGTTGTTTCACAAGAAAAGTGCAATGTTGCATTTGTGTAAATCAAAAATTTATCTGACTGGTGTAGTGATCAACTCTTTCTACTTAGACTTCTATGGACTGATTGGTACTGATTCAAATGGTTGATTAATAAATGAACATAATAAAATACGAATACATTTGTAAATGTAAATTTGTAAAAATAATTGAAACCAAGTACAGACGCAAGAAACAAGAAAGAGTACATGTGATGTTTTTTTTTCAAGTTAATAAACAAAGACAGCTCCGTCTGTAGATCCCAATCAGAGAAATCTAGCAATGGTAATTGTGAAGGATAATGCAACAGAAATAACTGTCATCCATTGCAAATGAAAAGAATTTTCCTAAATAACAACACTTTTAAACTCCTCATAAAATATTTCGGACTGGAGTTAATAATTTTGCCTTTCTTGCTTTCCCTCTGTGGTGGGTGATTTCTTCAGGGCCAGAACCCCATGAATCAGACGTCTGCTGTCCATCCCATCTGCATAACACAACATCTGCGCTCGACAGTAATAGAACTTGAACTATTGTTGAGAACACTGACTAGTCACCAACAGCTTCTGTAGTTGTTCCTATGCGAGAACTGAGAACTGTCAACTCGTGTCAATATGCTCAGAGGAGAACGTCTGAATCTCAGAGGCTCTGACACGTTATCCACGAGGATACACAGCATTGGCGGATCTAGGGGGGCGCCGACGGTCCCCCACCCCACCAGCCCGAATTTTCTTCGTTTTCATTCCCTCTCCAATG
>JBCAUI010333294.1:0-59195 GCA_038406195.1 Haplosyllis anthogorgicola | reverse complement strand
GGGGGTTCCCCCCCCCCCCCCCCCCCCCCCCCCCCAACGGCCCAAATTTTCTTCGTTTTCATGCACTTTCCACTGAATTTTGGGCGAAAATAGGGGTGACGCCCCCCCCCCATCGGGCTGGGCGCCCCCCCCCCCAACGGGAAATCCTGGATCCGCTCCTGGACAGAGCGATCATATGAAATGGAAATGTGGACACTGATGACAAATTTGCTTGCTTTTAACATTATTGTTATTTTATTATTTCTCAAAGCAAAAAGGTCACGGATGGTAAATCAATAACAGTAGCAGAATCATGGGATCACAAGACCTGATCACAATGGTGTTTAGCCATATGCTGGCATGACATTCTGGCGCCCATGATGTTGTGTTAGGCAATGAGCCCCACTGCCACCCTGCTCCCACATGGCCCCTCTGCATACAATGTTTACATAAGCTGATGGTGGTTTTGCTACATGGCACCTGATCTGCCTTCCATCTCTGCTACATGTGTTACATCCACTTAACAACATGGATCAAGTTAGCCCATGGTCTGACATCCTGACAAATGTCACAAGTGAAGAGAAGCTGTAATCTGCAGATGGTCTTTCTGTATGTCTGTGAGCCAATTAATAAATTTCTATTGGTAACTTAGTATAAAGCTTTATTTTTATAGGGTAATATTAGTTACACACTGATTTTGAGGTGAATCAGGAATAAACACACCAAAGTGGGGGAAAGCTTGGTTCGAACTTACCAAGCCTTGGCGAGGTAAGCTCGTAAGCCAAGCTTACCCCCACTGATTTAAGTCTTCATTTAAATCTATTGGTTGCCACCTGAGCTCACCTGATTAGAGGTAAGCTTGGTAGAAATATCTCGATCTTACCTCTAAACAGGTAAGCTCGGGAATTAACTCGCCTCCTGCAGTCCAATAGAAAGGCTTAAAATGCCCCTATCATGGGATAAGAACTTGTACATGTACAACTGCAAGATGTCCACAGAGTAAAAAATAGATATTAAAGATATGTATTTGAATCTTATCAATGAAACTAGCAGCAGGAATTGTTACTGTTGTGTATCCATCTGTCCAGAATGTTTTCTTCTGGAATCTGTAGATACTAGACAGCTGTGGTTCTGGTCAGCCATCTGCCACAAAGCTGAGTTACTCTGGAGTATGGATTGCAACAATGAGATAACCCCATCCAACACATTCTGGCTTCATAAGATATAGGGGCACTGATGACCTGAAAATGCCAAAACTAACCTTCATTTTAAGAAATATAGTATGAGCCAGTAAGAAATTTCTAACCTGGGCTGCCATTGATTGATTGCATTTAAGTCGTCATTTTTAAATGATGAATATAAAACGATTACTAAGTTCTCTCCAACTTCGGGGAAGTTTCCCATGCATGTGTTTTGTATACTTTTATCAAGTGCTGTGTACGTTTGGGTTATCTCCCAAGTCTTAAGTGTGTTTCACAAAGAAAGTGTAATGCTGCATTTATGTAAAGGTTACTGTAAACTCCAGTTGTATCATGTTTAGCACAGGCAGGAATGCAGGTGTCATCTTTGTCGGGACCTCATCTTTGTTTGGAGCTACACTTGCCAGCAGAAATTATGAACATGAAAACTTTTCTTGCACAAAATCTTAATTTCTTAAAAGCTGCTTATATTAATTAACTAGATCCATGATACTGTGCAATGAAGCCACAAAAACATACTTCAAGGGGTAACTGCACCAAAGAAAAACTACAAAATCAGTCCTGACCTACAAATTACCTTTAAACAAGATCCAGATGCAAGAAACAGTAGATGTGGTGTTTTTCAAGTTAATGAACAAGGACAGCTCAGTCTGTAGATCCCAATCAGTGAAATTAACTCAGGGGTTCAGAGAAACTTGTAAAATGTAACAAGGATCAGTGACAGATCTGGGGATTGTCCAATTTGAACAATGTCAATTACCACTGACACTGCAAGCCAAATGGTAATGGAGACTTATTTACTGTTTTTAGTGAAGAGTTCTGTTTTAGCTCAGTTGGTACCGTTGTATATTAACTGCTCTTTACCAAGGCAATGCCCTTCTGAATGTTTCTGAAGCAAACTGCACAATATACCCATTTTATTTATTATTGGGGATCTGTCTTTTCTCACAGTCATGGTTAATCTGTCTTTTTATGCTTTTTTGCACTTGATCAACAATTGTTTACTTGAATAATATTGTAACTGTTTTTTGCTTTCTCTTTGCAGGTGAGTATCAGACTAGAACTTGTTACCCAGGCCGTGAGTACAAAACAGTTAATTGAATTTCTTATTTCAACCTGAATGGCCGGAAAACACAAACTGAAAATATCGCATAGATATTTTCAGAATACAGCCTACCGGTATTTGTGGATTTTAATTTCTAATTTTAATTTGTAAAATCTGTTTGGTGGTAAATGTTTTGTGTAACAAGAAAATTTACTTGCCTACAGTACACTGTCTTCCAATATTTTTGTCTCAACTAGAAGTCATTTACTCTAGAGGTCAAGCCAAAGAGTGGTCAGTTTATGAAGCACATGTGTTGTACTTCAATAACATCATGGCACAGAGCTGAATGTGTGTGCTACTGCGAAGTGGTCCCTTCGTTTACACACATTGAGCTGTATGCATCAGGGTGATCTAGTTTCCAAACTTAAAAAAGAAGACGCATAAAAAGTTCCAGGGACCATGTCCACCTCCTGTATTTTTGGAGAGAACAGATCTCTGACAAAAGTTGCAGAGACGACAAAAGAGAAGTTCCAGATCCGTCAGAAGGCAGAAAGTGCAGCTTGTTCGTTTCACAGTGCGGAGTTATTGGGAGATGCAAATGTGAGCTCTCAGTCAGGTCGTTTTTACGACTGTATTGTATCAAGCACTTGTAATGTCAATTACTCATGACAAGAGTGCACCTCTGTTTGTACTAGTGTTTTATATCACTCCACACCACAACTATACAAATAGAGCTAAATTTAGCCCTAATGAGCTTTTGGTAGGGCCTTTGAAATGTAAATAATAATTAGACTTTTTTCGACCTTACGCAGTGTGTGATGTCCTTGAGATACGTCAGGAGTTATGAACAGAATGTTGTGTCACTTGAAAATAGCTCTGGCTTTAGAGGCAGTAGCAATACAGCGGCAGTTGTTGTACTTGAGTGGGCGGGTGTAATGTTTATTTTGTTTTTAAAACGTAAAATAAAAGAAGAATGTCTGCAAATGCAAAGCCCTCCAGATATTCCTGCCAACAGTACATGTACGTTATTGCGGTAGATTTTTTTGGATTTGTTTCCGGAGTTTAGCTGTTCTGCTAATTTAGTGTAGATTTATGAAGAAGAATAAGACGTAGGAATGGCTTGTTTCACACCACATTGAACTGGCAAAATATTAGTTCAATGTGCGCAAACAATTTATAAACATTTCTCGGTAATTGCAAAGAAATGGAGATTTATGCTGAGCTGGCCAAGGATTTTACTTCTGTCGGATTCTCTTGGCTGTCCACTGAATGATTTAGAGGGGCACGCAATTCTTTCCTTCCATTTTGCGGGGTTTTAAAGGCATGAAACTGTGTGTTACTTTTATTTCTTCTTTAATGCTCAAGAATAATTTTCAAAGATAAACTGAACTAGAAGTACAGGAAAAAATGTGTGTTATTTCACTGAACTGAAGTACTAAACTGACAGACAATGCAACACATCTTTTCCATTGCCAATTGACAATGCGAAAAGTGAGCAATCGTTTCCTGC
The DNA here is from genome assembly GCA_038406195.1 of Haplosyllis anthogorgicola. NCBI lineage: Eukaryota > Metazoa > Annelida > Polychaeta > Phyllodocida > Syllidae > Haplosyllis > Haplosyllis anthogorgicola. Next base: position 55,462 of record JBCAUI010333294.1, on the reverse strand, counting down.
CAGTGAATTGTGTGGCCAGATGGGGTCAAATGCGGAGAGATATGCTCTAATCAGATTAATACAGATCCACCCAACAGGGACCTCCCACCCACTAGCCCTGATTCAAACCCAAAGGGAACCCCTAGGGGTGGGGCACATCTCAATCATTCCGAAGGGGGTTTGCATAGTTATGATAAAATTCAATCACATGGGGCTGTTCATCTAATCAAGCCAAACATCTAACCTTCTAAAAAGAAAAATGGAGTTCCACCGTTCAAAATTAATAAAGTGGCCATGTCACCCTCTGCGACTTTGTCGGAAGATTCAGATGTCAATTGGAATTATTGATTATTTTATGTACTTAAATGAAATAACTTGACTCACAACAAGACGTATGGAAAATACACGATGTTATAAAACCTAGAGTCAAAAAATCAACGTGGACCTTTCAGAGTTGCAATATTTTATGAAGCATGTAAAATCTGATGTTTGCAAGACTCGAAGATAGTCACGTCAAACAATGAAGATCAGATGTAAACTTATCAGGCTTAAAGCATTCGTGATTAATCAGAAAAATTAGAAGAGAAACCTGATTCAGTGTCAGTGCTGTTTATTTTTTCTTGTCTAACTTTGGTGTTGAGCAATATAAACACACTTGTCCAGTGTCCTGTGATGACTCAATCTGAACCTGCACATGTGTGAGGTACGTTACGTGTTGCTCAGGATGCGGAAAGCTGACCAAACACAGGATTATCGTGTATTACACGTGTTATCTTGTGATCACGGGGGCTTCATCTGAGGGGTGCGGGGAGGAGGGGGAAGTAGGGGGAGAGAGGGATTAGGGATTAGCCCCCGGAAGGAGGAAGGGACACAGGTGATTAACCACCTGTACTCATGATTATTATTAGCGGAGGGATTATCTCCCCTATGATCTGTAGCCTGAATAAATTCCTGCTAATCTGTTGGTTATGGTGCTTAACCCTTTCTTCGTTATAATTTTCGAACGGTGGTATTTAATGTACAACACCATATTTCGCAAGAGAATATGTCAGACTTAAAAAGCAACTTTAAAGAATATTGAAAGCTTTGTTCAAAAGAATATAAAAAATGACTTTGAGAAGTTTCCAATAACTCCAGTAACCAGATCATGAAAATATAAAAATTCAGCGCCCTCAACAATTGAGTTAAGTATGTTCGGCAGGAAATTCTATTGTTGCCGGGCGCTTAACTTTTAGTAATTTCATGATCTGATCCTTTTTTTCGAGAAAACTTGGAAAAATAAAAACACTTCACTTAGTAAAGAGTCCCGAATTAAATTTAGAAGATGATTGCAATAAAATATGAAAGTGAAGCATGTCTGATTTCAAAGTTTGAAGCACATAGTGTCTTCATACTGGAATATGTATATTGACACTGCGAGGGTTAATCGCAGACAGTTAATCATAAAAACGTGTGCATATGCAGCTGCGTGTTTACAGCTCAGTCCGACACACATTTCTCATAACCAAGAAAACTCTCGTGCGAACAGGACGGATAAAATACGGTACTCAGTGGAGACGAAATTGTCCTCTACAGATTTTCGTCATTGTGCAATAAAACCGGAATAAGAATTATTTTATTAAAAAGGATACAAACATGCATGTCGGTAAGTGATGTCATCATTGTTAACCGCTGCTTTTATGATTTTTGATTAAAGAAAAGGCAATTCGAGTTCTCTTCTTCTCAGAATTTTCAATGTTTGCGATTCCTTTGATTTGTATTTATTATTGATACGTACATTTGAAGTATTTTTTGATACACACATCAGTTTGTTCTCAAAATCCTGCGTCTAGTTAGATCACTGTTTTCTCTGGACTCGTGGCAAAAATATGATTGTTATTGATGCAGGTTACTTATGCGAAATATTAAGTGCAAGAACTCCATGCATTCCAAACGGAAGGAAGAATACCATTTTCATGCAGGCTTTTTGAAGGGGCCTACTCCGACATTCTTACACTGAAAACCCGCTTTACTCCACAGCAGATGGAGGGACAGACTGTCAATCAAACGTAATTAATGAAGTGTTAATTAGAGCCTTATAATCACTGAGATCAACCCAGGATGGGGGATCACATCTCGAGGGGACACCATATTGCTCCCCACCAAATGTCCCAAGGATCTCCGTAAAAGGGCTGCACTTTGAACCAAACAGATAATCCCAAGATTGTATTGAGTAATGAATTTTAAGTAGGATTATTTGATTATGTAAGAGTTCTGTCAATATGACAATCCTTTTCATCATCAACTTTGCTTTTAAAAGGTTTTTAAGAGGATGAGTTAGAGTAGAAGGTTGACGTAAACATTTGGAGGATTTAAATTTAATTGTGACAAATAAGATTACTTATTCATAATTGCTTTTTGAATTTTCTTTCCATTACTTCTAAATGGAAAGTTTTGTCTTGATGCCTTGAGCCAAATGCACGATTTAAATTGATAAAGTGCTCACAAAATGACATAATAAAGTTTCACTCTTCTGAAAATGAAACTTTTTATTTTTCCCAGTGTCTCATCTTTAAAGACTTTTGCATTGGCAATTATTAAATAAACATTTCTTTCGTCTAGACCCTGGATTGAATTGTAACTTCATATTCCATACAATATATTATTTTACCGGAGGGGAAAGAGCTTTTTCCCCAGCGGACAGAATATTTTACCGCTCGCCATTTGCGAGAAGAAACTGCTGGCGGGCGAGTTAATTTCAGTTACTCGACCGATTTGCGTCCAGGAAGAATGTTCCATGCAGTAAGATCAGCAAACCAGTAGCACACGGCAGTCTTTGTCTGCCATTCATTTAAAGATGCAGTCAAGCTGGTCTGTAAAAAGCTAATGTAATGCAATTAATCCTTTCATTACCTTATTAAGAAGCTGTTTTACTTGATTAAGCGCTATTGTTCCCTTAAACGATTCATCATTTAATACATACTTATTTCTTACGCTATTTTAATTATCAATACACATACCTTGATGTATTGAATTTTCAATCAAAGATCAATTATTTTTGGTAATACATAGATGGTTCGTAATTATTACCTTGTAAAATCGATAATCACTAAAATAGCTGCATCTATGGGTTTCATTAACACCCCATTGTAACCAGTCTGTTTCGGGTCAATGGAGGCTCATTCATGAGTTAAATTACAAATGTATAAAAACGTACATTATGTATTCTCTACTGTGTAAACATCCCAAGTGTTACTGAGCAAAGCCGTAAGGTAAACAAAGACATAAAGATGGGGCCCGCGATTGAAGCAATAATCACGTTCGCCGAATACAATTCTATTGAATTGCGAGGCGAAATAGATGGCAGCACAATATAGCTATGTCAATATGTTGACTTTTCGGATTTTTCAACGTTTACTTTTTGTAGTTCTTTTGTAGCTATTGATGGGAAAGCCTGTGATGGTGAAGTAAATTGGTGTTTGCAGAGCATTAAGGTCGTGTTTGAAGTAGTTAAATCTGTTACCTTAAGTAGTGAAAACTCCCTCACTTTACTTCACTTTTGAGATTGGCTGGCTCTGTATTTAAGCATTTTGTCTGTTATTGGCGCATTTGCCATGGTTCAGAGATTATAACTTGAAAATAACAACAAAATTTAGTTATTCGCATTGAAACATTCAAGATAATTCGACGATAGCCAACAAAAGGAAACTAGCATAGACTGGAAGCAAGTTTTAGGCAGTTTTTTTGCACTGCTGAGGACGAGAACCTTCACAATTTCGGAGAAAAACAAATTAGTGTGTGGAAAATGCAGCAGCCATCTGGACAATGGAAGGTCTTCATGGATATGTACTTGGAAACCTGTGAACAAAGTTAGTCAAATGATTTTATTTTTATGTGGATTATTTTAATGTCACAAAATTACCGATATGCAAATTTCATTTTCCATGTCTCGTAAAAAACTGTGTGATACTTACCTATTTTACACATATTAAGGTAACATACAATTCCCTCTTTGATAATAATAACGATACTTGAGAGCTTATCAATCAATCTTATACTACGATTGTCTACGATTGTCTCTAACCTTAACAATATCAATTATTAAAAAGCATAAGGTAAACACTAAACGCCTGAGAGGCAATTTGTGAGATGGGTGTGTCCCAGGTTTGAAGTGCAATGAACACGAAACAATATGGATGCTAAAGTGGAAGTGTTCACATCTATTGTTATACATGATCTGCTAGACAGATGTTTCGTTCAAGGGTCGATTCTCCTGATTTGCTACTTTCATCTCTGTCATTCATATAAAATCAGACCTGCAGGCAAGGGAAAATCTGAGAGTTTTAATGTAATTTACCAAATCTACCACAATTGCACTACAAATTGGGACACCCAACGTTAGGTTAAATTCATATTAAATTACACACATATCAAACCGTTTTTAGAGTCAGTTTCAAATAGCTCGGCAAGCATAGATCGCGTATTCATAACAAATTATTATATATGCTAGAATAGCCCTTGTTTAAAGTATTGTCTAATCATAACGTTCATGACTTATCAGTTTAAATTTCACACCTTGTTTTGTACACGTCAATAGCTTGGCATGGAATTCTTTTGTTCTCAAGCATTGAATTTCTAGATTGATAGAAATTTCAGAGGCTGACCAATATAAAATTTCCACACACTGGATCTGCCTGTCTGTGTTTCATTGTGCCTTTTTTAACCATCAGTAAGCGGTTGGTTTCGAGCCTGATTATTTACTATGCGTTTATTGCAATGAGACAGCAGCACAAACAGGATACAATATGTTGAGGTCCATTAGCTGATGATTAGCGGATCATCACGGCTGTTATCCTCAGGTGCTTCATCTAAATCAACCGTATTACATTTCTACTGATTAGAATGTATTTGTTCTCATTCAAACAGATTGGTGTTTCAGTTTTTGTTTATAGAGGACAGATCGTTAGTGTTTTAGATGATATAGGTTTTCACTTGCTTTGCGCAACTAAAGATTATGCACACGATGTACTCCTAAATTAGTTGTAATTAAACACCGTACAGATCTTCCTTAAAGTGAAATTTCCAGAAACAATTGTCATTGTTTGGTTAGATATCACCATATTGTACCATATTGATACTGGAGGCAGGTGTCTAATTGGTTCATATCAGAATTCTGCAATTGGGTGGTTCAGATGACAAAATTTGTTAGTGAAAGCTAAGGTATCAATCACGCGCTTTTAGATGTGAATGAATAAAAGATATTTTTATTTGATTTTGTTCGTGTGTCATACGGAACATTCTATTGTTGATATTTTTGACCATGCATGTTGCTTCGTGATCTGACTATTGATAAGGCGAATTTTGTGGTATAGAGCCAAACGTGACAAGAAAATCAACTCAATCAAACTCATTAGTAAAGAGTCAAGGAGTTGGTGACTTACGGGAAGATAAGTGGTCACCTCACATTGTGCGCAAATTATAATGCCATATGCGCCAGGGCACAAAAGATGCAGCTGATAAGCCAACTGTGTCAGGTTAACAGGCTGCCTATTTAGAAAAAAAAAGCATGCGCCAGATTGGTCCTGCCTATTGTCAAAGAAGAACAGTTTTTCTGTCATTGTAATAGTGTTGATTTTTTGTCTCAGTTATTTGTGAATGATAACAGTGATGGGTATTTGCCTTGCTTGTGTTTTTTTTTCGGGGTTGACCGATGTTATGAAACAGAAGGCCCTGTTTAGTGACTTCAGTCTCTTTGTTAAAGGACATGAAAATGCAAGATAAAGGAAGAAAGCAAAATAAATCACAAGACGTGAACCAGAAGCAAGTGATCACTTAAAATGATAGACCGACTCACTTGAAATTTGCTTTGGTTTTTTGTCAGTGTCAATTTTGAGAGTTTGAGACTAAATTGAAACAATCAACAGCTTAATCTAAGCCTCAAATAATGTACCTAGTTTGATTGTTCCTAAAACGTACCCCTATTTTAAATCTGAAATAAACAATACAAATGGCAAGTGTCACGAGTTTCTCTGGGGCCAATTTCAGTAAATCCCCTTCTTTGTCATTTATCAAAATTAGGAAAGGCAGTTAATTTAATAGTCGGGTACAATATGTTAGTGAAGTCAGATGTTTCTCCGAAAGGAAAGGTGTTTTATTGACGTGCATTATGACCATAGGAGGTGCAGGGGGTTAAGTAACTCGCGCCCCCTGGGACACACACGGGGGTAACAAAGGGGTAAAAAAGTAAGTGGGTGAGTGCTTGCCCAGGTGCATCGGACCCCGCCCAGGTGCGAGGAGGGGTGACCAGGTGTGTGCCCCACCGTACCCCAGGTGCGTAACATAATCAAACCATACCCAAATTTGTCAAGCAAGACATCCCTTTGTTAAGTTGATAAATAATAATTTCATATTCTTTTTTTATTGCTTTTGTCGTTATCTCAAGGTAAAAAAGACATATTGTTAGGCCTTTTAAATGGGCATGCCTTTTGGGGGTCCAGTTAGTGATGCTGATGTAATATATCAATTTAAGTTTACATTTGTTCAGAATGTCTTCGCCTTTTTAATGATAAAGAGCTTAAATTCCCTTTACTTTGTTATTTAAAATTCCTTTGGAGTTAAATTACGGTATTAGTTTTAACGGAACCACCACCCCCACCCCGCCAAAAAAAACCCCACGTTAACTTAACATTCAAAAAGTTTGAAATTATAGGATGTAAAAAAAGATTAAAGCATTATCGTTTGATATACATTTTAAAGTACCCTTATATGTCAGAAATAATTGTGTTTGCATAAATATACGAGCTTTACACAGCCCCGATATGCGGGCACAAATTTAGACTACTTTTTCAGGATAAAATAACTTTCATGCCTAGATATATTTAAAACCCTACACTTAATGTGCTCTGTGGCTTTTTAAAAGACCAGCATGTTTCAAAATGGCAAAGAGGCCGCATTGAATGGGAGTTTTTTGCCCCTGTACTTCTCACCCTTATTGAAGGCACTTTCACAGTCGTTTGCATTGTGTCGGTTTACAGAGATGCGGGTAGAATCTTTAAGTCAAACCAGTTATTTTGCACACAATAGACTATCGTCTTCTTTAACATTCTGATGCTTTGAGTGATAATTCTAATATACCACCACCACTGAATATGCAACTTCCGAGGAATAAATTTTTAAATATGTATGTACAAGTAACAAAAATTTTGCTGATTTTTCGAAATTCTTAAACTATTACTTGAGGATATATACATTTTTGTTGGCAATATTTTCAGGACATAGAAAATAAAATCATGAACTTTAAGAAATAAGTGAAATGTAAAGAGAGAACATCTTTTGTAATGACAAAATGCTTGCAATGCCATTGTAGTTAGGGTATTGCATTGCTCAATTTCATTGAGAAAATGATACAGAAAATGACAAATTACATTTATTTGCTTTATTTGGTTAAATTAGTGTCAACAACAAAAAGAGCAAAAATCTGTTTTCAAAAATCTGTCAACAAATGTACAACATTTTAGCACTAAACAATGAACAATTAAAACCGCAGTTTCATCATATTGTGTATTTCAAGTGGTTGATGAGTGTTTTGGTGTGTGTAGTATGATGTAAGTGATGATGCCGTACTGTACGGCTGTGGGATGTATTGTAAGGGCCAGGTGCGAGTAGCAGGTGTCCGTCGCCTCTCCCTCTTCCCCCTGCCTCCCTGATTCTCTCCCCGGCTGGTCCATGTCCCATATGCCTAACTACACCACACACCAGATGTGCTTCTCTCCCACAGGCTACTTGAAGGGCTTTTATACTTCTGGGAGTATGGATGCTTAGTTTGTAAAATTAAATTTTCATTTCAAAGCGAAAGGTATTATTCACTATGCAAAATATCAGAAAGTTATTTAAAATCGATTTGTCGATAGGAGTATGATAATCGGGTAAAGTCAGAAAAAAATTCAATTCAGCGATTTTGACAACGGTAATTTCCAAATATCTACAAATCTATCCATAGTTGAACTAATTAGATACTGATACAAAGCCAATGGAAGATTAAGTAAAGAATAATTGAATGTATTGTGAATGTCCTCATACGGAATTGAAAATTGTGGTTTTAATTTTGCCACATCATAACATGTCTCAATGTAATTTTTTCTTCCCAAATTAATTTCAATTTGATTAAACACTCTGATATTTTTTTCTTGAAATACCTCCACTTCCGGATTATCCTTCACCCCTAAAATCCGATGAGCCTTGGAGTAGTAGCAAGGAAAGCTAATTGATGTTTTGGCCATGTGCCCCGCCCCCACCTCTGAGATACAGCTACATTCTGCTGCACCACAGCATCAGTCAGTCAGCTAGAGGCAATCACCTCATAGACAGTCTTTTTTAAGAGCTACTCCTCTTAACAGATAGATAAATATACCCATATATGGTATAATTGGATTATGGACAATAGGACTACTTGAGATTTTTGAAGGAATACCCATTGATATTTGAAGACTTAAGATAACACTTCTTCAACTGCTCTGATTTTGTATTTAACCTTATGCCATATTTGGAGCTATTACCTAATAAGTCAATAGCAGTGCCTGAGGACATACTTTGCAGTAGGTGAAAGTTATACTGTAATTTGAGGATTATTTCTAAATTGCTCATTATATGGAAAATACTCTGACTTAAAGCAAACTCCAAAAGTATTTGAGTGTACTTTAGGGCACAATTGGAATACCTTTGTAGTATTATACATTTGTGGGAACATACTGTCACACACAACTAACACTGCCTGGAGATAGTAGCATTCTGGAATAGCTGTACACATCTGGATCCCTAATAGTGATTTTTTGTACAAATGACATTGGAGAAGAAATGGCAAGGTAGGAAGAACTGGTTTACAAATTGCTAAAGGCAATATTTTCATATATTTATATGTTAACTATCTGGGCAAATGGCAATTGAAAGAAATGGGAGGGGTGGATGATTTTTACATTGTAGTTGACAGACTAGATGAGATGAGGATGTAGCACACATGTGTACAAATTTGCAAGCTTGCTTTACTAGTTTCCGTAATCGGTTAAAACCATTCATCCATCCATCATTCATTCAATTTAATACTTCATCTGCACATTTTAGATAATTATTTTGTATTAGCAAACACAATTGGTAGGGGGACAATGCCTTTGACAGCTGGCGACTGCACATGGCGAGAAAAATTAAATATGACCAAAACAGATGTATTGTTATTTCTAGGAACTTCCTGGCATTGTCATCAAGAGCCACTCAGCTGCTGTAGCCAGTTTGGAGGGCTGGGAATAACTTTCTCTCTGGTCCCTTGAGGACATCACTTTTAGTACAAAATTGTTAATTTACAGTGAAATGAATCAAGGCTAAACTGCATTAGTCGTCATATGTCAGATATTACGAATTCGAAATCTGAAAAAAAAACATGCTTGTAAAATTGTATTTTGTATTGCCTGAAATAATTAGCCTTAGAGTTATCTCTTCTTTATAATGGTTAATCGAATAAAGGCATCAAATAACAAAGAATATATTAAGAAGTATCAAGTGAGATTAGGTTGTTACAATAAGAGACAGAGACTCGGCTTTATTAAAAAGTCAAAGGACAATGGACACAGATGTTATTTCCATCTCGAATAGTTATGACCTCAAGAGCAGATGTGCCAAACCTTGTATTATTATTGGCTTCTTTCATTTTATTAACAAATACCCTCATTATTTCACAAGTTTTTATGATTAACCCAGAAAAAGGTGATGTTATCATCAATTATTAGTTAGCACCGCGTGTTGGGTATGTTTTTCCCAACATTTCGTTTATGTCATACCATCTGACCATTTGTTCCAATATATCGGAATTATTTCGTAAGTTGACAGGGGGTTTGAAATATGTTACATCATCAGTAAGTGAATAATACCGCAATTCCGTAAAGTTTTGTAGGCTCAAGATGTGCACATGATAGTCAAATAGCTCAACCATAAAGATATTCGAATGTCACAAAATATGACAAGGGTGAAAAAACTGCAATAAAGTCTTAAAACTTTACAAGCAAGTATGTTTGCATTTGGCAGTCTACATGTACTACTGATACCATGGACTTATTGATCTAATACACAGTATGTACATACAATTAACAAGGATTACAAAAAGCAATACGTGGAGTACAGTGCAAATCCTCCATTAATTTACTTCTTCGTGATATCATTTTAATACAGATTTTCTTTATCACTTTTTCATGAATAGTAATTTCCTTATGACAAGTGTACTAGTAGTTTACGAATAAAGGAATGAGTCACCCAGACATGAGGGTACCAGCAAGTTATGTGTGAAATATTATATTTACATTTTCTTGTCATATTTCTATGGGTTTGATAAAAAGCTGGGTCTGAAGAAAATATGTCCGCAAGATGGAAGCACCACACGGAGATCAATTCTTGCGACAAGAAGATTGAGAAAAAGATGAAAAACTGAAGAAATGTTATCGACAAAAATTGAAAAAGAAATTTAGAAATGGATTTGAGTCAGGCAGAAATGTCGCAAGTGGTAGGCATCTCTCACAGCGGCATAAATCACTGAAAAAGCCAAACATGCCAGAAATTTCAAGGATCATTTCTCGGTGTTTTTTTAGGCAGTGATGATAATAGTTTGGATGGCTGTAGAGGACAAGATAGTGTTATCAGTGCGCAGTGAGAAGCTGTACGAGAGGATCATAGCGGATTCACTCGTGTTGTAAGCGGATTTACTTGGTTTAATATTATGAGCAGCTTCAGGGGCTGATCCAGACGGAGAGAGTGACGTACAAGGGTGATTGGGTTTTACTTTTGAATCAGTGGTGCCTTGTCAGCAATTCCTAAAATGACTTAAAGGGTAAAGATTTCACTAGAAAATTCCCATTTTCAGAACATTGCCACTGTCAGTGAAATTTCACGCTGTTTTTATGCGCATAAGCAAGAAGACAGCGTGGCTATTTTTTTATAACTAAACGTTTCTAAACTGATACTGTAAAATTTGAGGAATTATGTCGGGGTATTAAGAAATAGTTCTTTGAATTCCATCTTTTAAATTTGCGCAATAAGACGAGAGAACTCAAAAAAGAATTGGTTTTTTTTAAACATTTTGCTGGAATTAAAAGCTTAGTGGAGGATCAGCCTCCAAGTATCAGTGAGACCGGCAGCCCGGACCATGTGCTTTTCGTCTTATCTGTGTTCACACAGAAACCATACAGAACCTGCAACAGTCGTCGTTTTCTCCGGACCCTCCCTTAACGTGCCCTTTTATGGTTGCAAGCTCTCTAAATGCTATGGTCAAATTTAATCACCCAGAAGAAAACATAGTACGAATTGCTATTCAGTTATGAGATCTGCAGGGAAAGTGAATTCGTAAGAAACCGAGCCTTGTTTGTTGTTTTCAATTTCCATGAAAATCTATTGAGAATTGATTTCACTTTCTATTTCTTTATTTGGAATCAAATTCAATTAATTCCTCTCAAGACATTTATGGTGTATTCTTGTCTACATCACACAAAAATCGTATAGGGTACAAGGGGGCTTACATAAGGTACTATGTTATAGCTCCAATACGATTTCTGTGTACTGTTCAGTCTGTAATCAGAAAATAATTCATCCCGTTAATTTGTAAAACAGAGATTTCTTCCTTTTTATTATGAAGTAAAAACTAAAATCAGTAAATAATTTATTAACTTGCCACTGCTCATTGAGCTCTTCCCTCCCGAAGGCTTTTGTTGTGTTGGTAATACGGGGTTAGGATTACAACACGATGGAACATATGGTCAGTGATGGGAACCACTTGAGTTGATTATTATTCGGTTTGAAGTGATTGTCATTATGTCAGTCCATCCACCACCTGTCTGGCTATTGGCACTAAAACCGTAATAGTGCAGTGTGGCCACTGGGAGTTTTTTCTTTGTGAGGTGATGGTTTTTAAGGATGATGAGCTCAAAGGTTGTGACACTGCTTTGCGTTTTCTCCTCTAATGCAGGATGATTATACCCCATCGTGTAGAATAAATATGAATGATGCTTTGGTTTATTAAATCATGTCTTGATTGTTCGTTATTTGGTTTTGGATTTCTCAGAAATTTTGATGACGCTGCAAGAAATTACTGGTATATTCTTTTTCCAGTACAAATTTATGAAGTGCAAATTTGTTTATGGTTGAACCGTGTTAAAAAACAAAGTTGTTTTTAAAGACTGTTCTCTCTTTTGGTCAAATAAAACATTTTTGATCAATAGATGAAGAAGCATAAATTGCTAAAAGTAGGATGAATAGCTTCACAAAAAGGAAAAATAAAACAAATTGTAATTTACAAAGTGCAGCTGCAGAGGAATCTTTTCATCCCGTGCTCCCTTGTCCCCTCCCACACCTGCCCTGTCTGCCTTCTGCATCCAACACAGAAACAAAAGCATTAAACACTGCATGCACAGGGTCATAACAGCACAAACAAAATCTGGATGCAGGATACAATGGATTTCTAATAGACAGTGGATGAACAATAGAGACTGGATGAGAAGCTAGTTATCACCTGGTGGTCGTGAGTCAGGGACACCTGACCAGACATTATGTCCCCAGGTAGCAAGACAATACCTGTGCTAAACAATGTTAAATGCATAACTATGACGATTAATTAAGTGTGGTTACCTTAATACATTTTGCTAATTTTTGCTTTATCTTTAACCTTAGTCATTTGATCATAAACTTGAAATATTTCCAGTAGAATTCTCTATACATGTAATTACCAAGGACATCTGAGTGGCTGTAATTACGTTAGAAATTAAATCTAAATTGTATTTATTTAAACTTTAAAGAATAAAATTAGCAAGCGACTTCTCAAAGGGCAATTATGAATTTAAGTATGCGATGGAATTCAATTTGCCACCATAAATGAATAAACAAATGTGCTGAAGTGGGTCATAATGAAATTTAATGACTGTGCTAAGTTTTGGCGGGAACTTATTGTTCCTCAGCTGCAGATGCTGGTGGTGGCTTGATAAGAGAAGTCTTATTTTTTGAAACTATCAGCATTGATTGTATTAATTTCAGAAATCGGAATCTCAGGTCAAACCGCAATTTCTAGTCTATGTTGCGTCGAATTCAGCTTTTGCATATTTACAAGTATCTTGTATGAAAGTTGTTGTTTTTTTAAAATGACAAACTCAAGTCTGTTGTTACCAGCGGTGAAGAACAATGTAATCAGTACATAACACCTGCTGGTCCGTCTCCCTTCCTCCCTCCACCCACCACTTCTACGGCAACACCAGCAGCCTGCAGACACTACCAAATACAGAACTAACCCATTCACTGCTTAGATTATTCATTTACTGTCACAGATTGAACTTTTATCTTAAGAAACTCAATTTGTCCAACTCAAGTTTGAGAGCAATTTGAAGCAAAATAATTCCAGAATCAGCTATCGAGGATAATCAAGATTTTCGTTTTCACTTTGGTTAAAATGTGTCCAATTAGGCAGGCGAATTTATACTATAGATGATAAAAAAAATTACTTCTATTACCAAAGACCCATCACCCATGGCCTAAATAATTTTACTGACTTGCAAATTACTAGTTTTAAGTTTGTAATGTGAGTGACAATTTGTAAGCCCTCATATTTGGCTAAAGCACCCATTTCTTTAGTGAAGAGACTAGGCGTTAACATTGCAATGGTTAATAGTGTGACTACTCATGTGTGAAGTGATTTTGTGACCAGTGTGCACAGATGTGTTACAGATGATAAGGCTGTATGCTGTACTCACTTGAGGTTTGTCTCTCTCAACTCATAGATACTCAGCTGTAATCAACACTGAAACACAACACATAGCCATCACTCATCTGCACAATCATCACAACAATGAGTTCCCATCCACTCGTAAACATGTGTTTTAAGCGAAGACTGTAAGCGTAACTTTACCAGTGGATTGCTGATGTTACTGGCAGGTAACAATGGTCTATTTCAGCAAACTTTGTTCAGCGATTCAGTGTGCTCATTTGAAAAGATTCGTGAAATGAAAAAGATTTTAAAAAAATAAACAAAGCAAAAACCAGCACAACATCCCACAGAGACACAAAATGTAGCCTTCACACTCAGTCAATCACATGTGATTATTGATGGCAGATACTTTCAATTACATGTTCAATTTCGGCTGATTTAATTTTATTTTTAGGCCTATTGTATGAATTTGTTCACAAAAAGGAAAAATGTTCATAACTCAGCTTTTTAACAAACTTGCAAGAGAATCACTCCTCCAGGATCTACCTCCTGGCAGACTTAAGCGAATGAACTTTTGCCCAGAGCCTACCTGGGACAAGCAGATAGCCACAGCAATGCAGCTTATATGGTATTTTATGAGCCAGATATCCTGTGTAAAGGAGATAATTTAGATGAGCATGTAATGGTTATGAATGCTGTTGTTATCTAGATTGCACACCTGTGGGTTTTGTTCATGATCCTTAAAACTTCAGGCCCTGATGTAAGGGTGTCCAAGGAAAAAGGAGAAAAAAGACTGTGGGTGAGAGAGAGATAGGAAACAGAGATGGATCCAGGCATGCAGAGAGAGAGAGAGAGAGAGAGAGAGAGACAGACAGACAGACAGACAGACAAGTTACTTCAGTGGTTAGAATTGTGAGGAAGTATGAGAAGTAGATATGATTTTATCAATTGCTTTTTGATCAAATTTAAATTTGCAATTCCCAAATAGAGTAGTGTTTATACCATTATTTCACCTGAAAACTGCTTAGTGAGCGATTAAGAGCCACCTTAATTCTAAATCCATTGCATCCTTAAATTTCTGCGTCATTTTACAGGATTTTCAATTACATGTAAGTTATAAGGGATTTAATACAGAGATGTATTTTTGTAGGGTCATCATAGTTAAATAGTTGCAGTAAAGATACAATACAATCCTTGAATCATTCCAAATATCAATTAAAAGTACTAAATAAAATTAATTTAAAATGTTCAATTTGATTGATATAGAAGTTCACTGTAGTATCTGGACTGTTCTAAAAGGAAATGATAATGAGCCATGCACACTTTCTAAAAGGAAATGATAATGAGCCATGCACACTTTTTTAATTAGCTACATTTAGAAATCTCTAAGGTATGAATAATTTTTTCCTGTGTAATTAAAACTTTATCTTACCTTTTCAAATTCAAATCCCATTTGTCAGAGAACAATGGTTCAAGTGCAGTACACAGGTATCAGAACTTCCCGCAGTATTCGATTGAATCGATTCAGTATTGCATGGTGAATGACCATGCAAAGTACAGGTATTGCAGCTTTTGTCTTTAGGGAGACCAAATGCACGGGGTGTCAGGACATGAAGCCTTTTAGTGTGACGTGTCACACCCAGTGTAAGTAAACTAGTCTAGAGCATTACCAGACACACAGCCTATGTCCCCCCCAGACATTTCTGGTGAATGTTTCCAACATAACAATTGCAATGTTAAACCTCTTGCTTATGGTCTCAGGATATTTAGTATTCCCTCCGTTTCATGCATTTAATTTACATTCCCTTTTTACATTCCCTTGAATTTTGTCGATTCCACCATTTCGATAAGTTGCCAATCCTCAACTCTTCTTTTAAACAGGGCTTTCGTTAACACTCGTCCACTCGTCCACAAACATGTAAAAATCTTGGTGGACGAGTGACTTTTGGAAACCACTCGTCCACACAAACATATAGAAAGAAATTTTAGGGCTTTACTAAAACGTATTTTTTTCAACTACACAAAACTGGTCATTTTTTTCAAATGCAAAATTCCCTTTAAGACCTTATCTAAAAACCAGGAAATTGCATTTTAGGTGACTTAACACCCTTGAGCTTCTGGCCAATGCTGCTAATGGCTCACGTTCAGTTGCTACACTTCTTCAATTACAGTTGTCCCTGGGTATCTCAATATTTTTGATGCTGGAAAATAGCATCGATATAAGCAGGATATCAATAAAAGCAGAACAATTAATATGAGGGTCTATTAATTTGGTGTTGGGAAAAAGTATCAATATAAGCGAGATATCAACATAAGTGATATCAATATTTTCATGGGGATATCAGTTATTTTCATGGTGGACGAGTTACTTTTGCATTTCACTCGTCCACTTTACGAGTGAGTCAAAATCCTTACCGAAAGCCCTGTTTCAAATTGCAGCATATTTGTGAAAATGTGTTCAAGCAGTCGGAGATCAGTTAGCCAGTACCCGGAATTCAGGTTTATAGCCCTGGGCTTATAGATGTGAAATGGCTAAAATTCAGATAAAAAGTTGGCACATTACAGTAGCCGATGGGCGTGAACATGGGCTTATAGGTGTGAAAAATAGAAACAACAGATTTTCACTTCAGTATTTAAAATGTATTTATTTATATATTCAAATAAAGACTGAGTCAAACATGAATTATTATTGAAAACTTTGCCATTTCTAACTAAATGTCCAGTTCTAAGTCTAATTTAACACAAACTTCCTCATTGTACTCTGGAATTTTCTAGGAAATTTATTTTGCACTTGGCATGGTGAGAAAATTTTTTTTAGCCCTTGGCTACATAACGTGAAATATTTCACAGTTATAAGCCCATGGGCTTACAAAGGGATGGGCAATATAACGTGAATTCCCAGTAGCCAGTGGAGTTGTTACAATGAGTATCTGGCAGCTGACGGAATATGCGCATTTCAGGTGCTGACTGGTTAAGATATGGCAGCCATCAGGAGTTGATAACTTCCGAAAAGGGAAAGAAAAAGGCCTGAGCCACGGGGTGACGAAAAAGCGCCCTTAGTACGAATAACCCCTTTTACTTTACTTTTGGATACTTTTGTTCACAACAGTCAAAGTGTTATTTGTATTGTTCATCCAGACAGCTCTGCAGATGGTCTGTGCGTGTTTTATGTCAGCACAGCTGCTTGCTAACTTACACTGACATCTGGGAACTCTGGGCCACAAGCCTCACGTAACATCAATACACATCTGGATGCCTTTAAACTCCTATAAACGGTTAGGGAATTGTTATGCATAATACAGATGGGGTACTGTATAGTGTCTGAAGCTAACTGTTCCAAATGAGGACAATCTTGGTTCAATCTCAAGAATCATTCTGAATGGATAGGGTACACTTTTCTTGAATAGCCAAATAAACGTATCCTATTCGAAAGCATGTCAACGCAACTTAATGTTCACGGTAAATAGTCCCATATATCGTCTGTGTGTTTACTAACTGCGTTTTTAGATTAAAGAAATGTGCATTTCTCCAAGTGAGGCAAAAAAAGTAACACGCCATTTCTTGTTGGA
Organism: Haplosyllis anthogorgicola; assembly: GCA_038406195.1. Lineage (NCBI taxonomy): Eukaryota > Metazoa > Annelida > Polychaeta > Phyllodocida > Syllidae > Haplosyllis > Haplosyllis anthogorgicola. Next base: position 38,212 of record JBCAUI010333294.1, on the reverse strand, counting down.
ATGAAAACCAATGTGTACTGCAATCATGAAAGGGACCAAATCCGGACTCACATTGCTATTCGTTGACTCAAAAAAAAATGTCCACTTACTTGCACTTGTAATCAGTGTTACTATTCAAGCATACACTGCATTATGAGCCAAAAGAACTAATATTGGTTTGTGCTGTCAATTAATTGACTAAAATATTGGTGTTTTGTGTGCAATTAATCAGGATGACTGTAATCAATTAGTTGTGATTAAAAGGCTGTCAGCACCATGTGCCACACGATTTATTCTCTTGTTTCTTGATTGTTTTAACAATCATTAGATTGATATGGTTACTCATAGTAAAACAACTTCGAATAGCTTGGGAACACACCGTAAACTGCTGAAAAATGATATGGATTGCAATGAAACTGTGTTTTAATATGACCATCTTTCCTTTTCCCGGTACAGATTAATTTCATCCACACCTTTCCCTATGTTTCGGGAACCCTTTTCGTGCCATAACAGATTAAGAAGCTAATAGTGTTTTCGTGCTTAGACCTCATTGAGGTGATGTTAAGCTAAGGTCAGCACAACCATTAGGTTCATTGTTAAGTGCACATTGACAGACCTGGCTCCTTTTACGGAAGTAATTTTCTCACATTACACATATCACCTCAGTACGATTGCTTTGTGCATGTGCTCATATCATTACAATGTGGCATTGGCTTAAAAGCTTCAAAGCAATCAGATCGTGAAATATCTATTAAAAGTTAACGTCCGAATTTCAATAACTCAGCATGAAATTCAGTTGAAAATATCATGCTGAGTTATTGAAATTCGGACGTTAACTTTTAATAGATAATTCAAGATCTGTTTGTTTTTTGTTTTTTTTTATTTCAGTTCACAATAAAAAGTTTCCCTCTCTCACAGCCATTTGAAATGTTTAAGTTGAATTGACATCGTCTATTTAAAGATCTTTTGAATTCCCCTGATTTTGATCTCCTACAGGAGGTACATTTCGTTAGACCATTGCGGCTTTCCCGAAGGTTCGACACCCCCTCCCGTGATCTATATTTAATTTTTTTGTTTTTGTGCTCCCCTGATTGTGACCTCCTGGGAGCTAAATTTTCTTGGACCACTGCGGCTTCCACCAAGGTCCGATCCCCTTTACTGTGAGCTTCGATCCCAAGAGCTCTCAAGACCAAAGCAGGGGCTTCTTTCTACCACAGTGATTTCTGATCCCCACAGAGATTCTTATCAGCAAGAGCAAGTTTTATTTCTCTACCAAATTTCATCTAATTCTGGTTCGGATTCTGTAACAGATGCTAAATTAGGTTATTTCATTTATAAAAACAATACTGATAAAGTCCTACAATGCACCACCATAAATTGTGCGTTGACGTTTCCAGAGGTTGGCGTAGGGATGCAGATTTTCCTCCAACTAAAATTTGCTTCATTTTCATGAAGGTTTTAACTGATATTACACTAGGTTTTTACAGAAATGTCAGTGGGGAGCCAGGAAACTCCTGGAATCGCCACAGTTACAGCAGATCAGCACTGCTGACTGCTTTAAGGACCCTTACAATTATTTTTGCAATGAAATGGTCACACGAAGCTTTCGTGTCTGGCTGGAGGAAATCATTCAAACAGTCATCTCCACCGATTTGCTGGTATGTGAGCTAATTTAGCGTGATTGACATCGAGCCTAATTAAGTGAGATGCCTTATTCGGTAATTTAGTGTTTTAGTGAGTGATAATGATCAATTTTCTGCATTAACGACTCACTGGGTTTTCTGAATGTGTTTTATGTGCACAGTGCAAGAGGAACATATGGCAACGCTGTAGGATGTAAAAGTGTTCAGTGTTACTTTGATGTTGAACAATGCCTTTAGGTAGACAATATGCTGGTAGATGATATTTAATGTGCAAAAGAGGCAGTTTCCATGGTTACAGCAGGGTTTGGTGGTGATTCCAGGTGACGCATTGTTCTCAAGCTAATTGACTCTTCATATTGTGGGTAAACATGCAGCAAAGAGTCAAGGCAATAAAGAAATAATCACACACAAAATAACAATCAGTTTAACGCAGACAAAGAACTGACATTGATTATCTTAATGGTATCTTTCTTTTAAAACCACAAGACACAAAACTGAGGAACACCCAAAAATCCTTTTCTCTTTCTGTTACGTACAGTGAATCAAAGTTAGAAAGTCATATTTTAATTAACCTCATCAAGCTTGGGGTTTAACAAGACATCAATTGCACTAAAACTACATTCATAATAAATTTAGAACAGTCACTGCACACAAAAAAATTGTTCGGAAATATTTGGTGACCTTGTTTATACACATTATAATAGACTATACAAGTCTATGTAAAATACTAACTTGTTGATACTTCAATTAGAACCCGGTAACTTTAAAACAAAACGAAACGAAACGAAACATTTCTAACAAAAATGCCATGAATTCTTCTCTTCGCAATTAACATATGTTGATTCAAAATGATCAAAGTGCGCAATATGTTGTGGGTTACAGGTGGTCCAGTGGGTGGAACAGGATCACAGGTGGCCTGTCAACTCACAGGTGGGCCCCCTATTGTCTCTCCCGCCTTGCTATTGTCCACTGACTAGGCCATTATCAAGTAATTCGCTGAGCACAAGTCAGACCAACGGGATGCTTTTTCATGGTCTAGTGTCTTCACTTTAAGGAAGTCTTTCTGTGATTAAATTTTGTGATTGCAATAATTACCTTTGTTACTTACTTTGTGTTCAATTTGAACAAAATAAACATCTAGACATCCAACATATCTAAACAACAAGAGCAAGACTGGCTTTTTCCAAAGAAAAAATCCTCATTGACCTAGATCTATTTAAAGTACCTTTTTATAAAAAGAACACTTAGTCGTTTATTGTTATTGTTCATAATTTTGATATTAATTTCTAATTGCAGATTATCGTGAGAATAACAATATGCCGGAATCTCCGGAAGCAAAAACTCCAGCGCCACCTACCAGCAACATGCCTCCAGTAACGCCAGCCACAAGATCTCTCTCAACCAGCTCTACTCCAGGTACACACACGCACGTGCACAAACACGCACCTGCACACACACACGCACTTAACACACACACGTACACACAATAGTTCAAATAATGCAACAACAGGAATGCAAGTGACATAACAGTTTCACCCAATAAACAACAGTTGCATAACTACCATAGACAATTGGGAATCTTTAATTGCTAACTATGAGACTGTCAATAACTAATTTTATAAAAAAGCAAAACAACCCTAATTTTTCGTAAAAGGCAGGGGTGCCGTCTAAAGACGGGTAAAATGTACAAATAAAAAAAATTTCTAGTACAATAAAACTGCTTTAAAAAGACAGGTGCTCTTCAAGACAAGCTCAACAGCATTTCATGATCTCGCACCTTACACATAAATTCAATTAAACAACAGCGGTGCATTCCAATGCAAGACTGTCACATCTCCCTGGTTACTGTACCACGAAAAACATGCTAATGACGTTCGATCAGGTTCCAGAATCTTCAGCGATAACAAGCTCCCCACGTTCTCTTGTTCATCTCCATACTCTGGTTCAATACAGGTTAACAATTCTAGATACTTCCAAATCATTTGCACCAATGAGAATATGTCGTATGAAAAATATAAATGCATGTTACCTGCTCCATTGTTCACTTTGTCGTCCACTTTCGTTTAGATCACTTCTTCATAAGTTCTAGTCTTGTGTAAAAATAACTTAAGAAAAGATCCGCAGATATAGCAAGAAGAACTTCAGTTTCACTTACGTTGATCATCTTTAATTAATGGTAAAAGATGGAGAGAAAGAGCACTGAAAATGCTTCAACAATTCGGGATCTCAAAGCTAGATGGTCAGCGGCCTGGTCAAAGAATGACACATTGTCAAAATCAAGAAATGCTTCAGAAGAAGATAACACGCGGGAGAAAGAAGATCCTTGTAAGAGTTCAGAAGAAGATCAAAAATCTGAAATAAAATGGCAACAGCAACAATCTTGTTCTTCTCTCAACGGCAAAACAAAGGCAGAAAACGTCCAAAAGGATACAGATGACAAAATGCAACAAAAGCACTTCGCGTCCACCAACTTGAAACGGAAGGCCTTAGAACACATGCAAGAACTAAAAGGCTACCACAGTGGAACAACTGTTCTGCACAGGGGTTTTGGTAACAACGAAGATCAGTCCAATTCTTATTCATATTATGCTCAGAGATTATGTCAAACGCAAACAGGCAATGCTTTAAACAACCCAAATATTGTTAATCATCTTGGCTCCAAGGTTGTACCATACCAAGAATCTGGAAAGCATATGATGTTCAGGACCACCCCATTTTCACAAGGTACGTCATTCGCTCGTACATCAGATCCAGGGCCTGCGCTGCAGTCGAAGAATACTGCTACCCAGAAACACATGTCGGAGCAGATTCCATCGCAGCCTCAGTATTACAACAGATTCACCATCGGGCAGTACAAAGGTAAGAATCAGCAAGAAAACTTTACCCAGTTTGTAAAACAAATCCATCAACAACAACATCATCATCATCAACAACAACAACAACAGCGGGGAAACAATCGAACAGCTTATCAGCTGCAGCTGCAGGGGCTTGGGGTACCATCACGCATCTTGGGATTTGGTCAGCAAAGCGGAGGCTTGGGACACAGCTACCCTTCTGGCAGCAACAACAATGGTCACATTCCACTTCAAAACAACATAATGATGTCACAGAACATAGATGTTCCGCAGTACACTGTATTTACTGGTAACAGTACAAACAGCTACGTTTCCCAACAACCAGATCAACACAATTTGAATGTTGCTAACATATCCAACTCTACTAGCGCTGTGGGAAGCAGAAGTCAATTTGGCAGGGAATCTACAGGACTGTTGACCATATCTACCTCACCTGAACCATCTGCAAGAGAACCATCTCCGAGATTGCAGGGTACTAGGCCTTCACAGCCCCTAACAAAAGCATCTACAGAACAACTGTTGGCAATAGCTCATTCTTCTCATCCTTCTCACAGAGGACCGTCACCACAGCCAGGAATTATGAAGACAGATGGCCACCAAGACCGGAAGTCACCATCACCACGACCCACAGAAATTCGTCCAAGAGAAGAGTTCCACAAAGGATCAAAGGTTAACGAGAACCCTTGCCCAAATGATCCAGTTGTCACAGATATGAAATCTAGCGCAAAGGAATCAATGACGGACCAATCAGAAGATACAGAGCGTCAACAGACTGGTGTGTCAACGCAAACCTGCTCCAGCAGTGAATCTGAACAGTCCAGGACAGTTGAGGAGTGGAAAAGAATGGGACATACAAAAACTTATGAGAGGTATGAACATTTCATTCAGAAGCAGAATACATACATGCAAGGGTTAGTGAATGATCCTCAAGCTTCAACAGCAAGTCCAGAAGAGATGCTTAGGAAGGTGGACAATTATTCTACTAAAAGCGGTCACACAAAGATGTCAAGTACTTACGAATCAGGGTCGACAAACAAGAAGACGAATCCTATGGAAAGGAAGAAAGAAGGTAAGAACGGAGAGGAGGAAGTCAAGGAGAACAGAAAGGTTACTTCTGAAACAGAAAAGGCTGCTTGTTCTGAGCAGACGAAAACGGACGATGTGGACATGATTGATGAAACTGAGAGAAAACAACAGTTTGACAAACAGGAGGAGGAGGACATGAAATTGGAGAAAGAACAAGATGATCTGTTAGACAAATTGATAAAAATACAGGAAACACAAACTGTTCCACAGAATAACATGGTGTTCGGCCAGATGAAGAGAATGTTCAATATGTTAAAAGCAGCAGAATCTAGGATGTACAGAATGGTGAGTTCCCAGCCGAGGAACACTGCATCAAGTGTGAAGATCAGTGAAGTGACTCGGAGCACTGTTCGGTTGGATGAAAACAACACAGAAGTTCGTGACGGCACAAAATCGCCTGTTTCCTGGACCACATCTCATTTAGAGTCATCATCCAGCTCCAAGTCATCTTACTCAGTTACATCAAAGTTTGAAACTTCTTCATCCTCCTCTGAGACAAGTTACATTGCCAATGTGGCTGATAAGTCCAAGTCCGATTCTGCTTTAGTCCCTTTCACTGGATATGAAAGCGAGACCCCAAAGGTTGTCATCTCTAATGTAGATGAAAGCTTGCCCACTGATATTCAGGTATCAACTGTGAGTATGATGAAGCGAGAAATAGATACCATAGACGACAGCCCTACAGTCACAGCAAGTACCAACACTGATATGGCAGAGAAGGCAAAGAGTGAGCAGGGAGACGAAACATCTCAAAATACTGATGACTTCTTGAAAGATACAATAAAGCAGGTGTATAATAGACCAGAACAGCCCAAAGGTGAGAACAATGGAGCAGGTTCAAGTGTCCCCCAAAACCTTCGGCAGAATTGTCCAAAAATATCACATTATTTATTACATTACAATATTTTTTCTTTCAGTATTAAACGGAGCTCACTCTCCTCACAGCAGCCTGAATGGACGCACCCCATCACCCCCAGCCATGGGGAACTCAACCTCGGCTCAGCAACTTCCGCCAGCCTGTGGAGCCAGACAGCTCAGTAAACTGAAGAGGTTCTTGACTACACTGCAGCAGTTTGGTTCTGACATCTCACCAGAGATCGGAGAACGAGTCAGAAGTTTGGTGCTCGGACTTGTGGGGAGTACTTCCGATTTTTTACGTTTATTTTCGCTTTCTCGTGCAGTTCTGTAACTGTTGAACTACGCCGAAAATTCCTTCATTCGTCTGAACTTGTATTCTTTTTGTAGAACAATCACCTGTCAATTGAAGAATTCCACGCTAAACTGCAAGAAGCTACCAACTTCCCACTTCGCCCATTTGTGATACCTTTTCTCAAGGCCAATCTGCCACTCTTACAGGTAAGAATAAATCCAGTAAAGATACGCCTGTTTCCAAAATAAAGCCAGATATGTAAAATTTTCACATTTCTTTATGTTGAAAACTCATTCATTGCCCACTAATTTTTGGACCCTCCTCTGATTGGTAGAGAGAATTGTTACACTGCGCACGCATGGCTAAGCAGACGCCTCAGCAGTACTTACAGCACAATGAGCACGTGCTGTTCGACCCCTCCCACTCTCCCCTCGAATCTCAGGAATTCGTCAATTCGGAACTCAATGAAAATGGCAAACGCAGGTCTCCAGATAGGTAAGCATTTTCAGGGTGCATAAGATGAGACGTTTTCTTTCTTCATAATAACAAAATATTTTGAATTCTGGTGTAATAGTCTTTTTCAATATTCTAGTCGACCAAAAGAGAATGGTGTAGATTCTCACCAGCACGGAGAACACCCAGCGAAGCGTCTTCACTCAATGGCGTCTCCTGGCAGCTCCAGCAGCAGGATATCCCCGACTGGTGGTGCCCCCTACACCGCCTTCCACACGGGAGGACCTATCAGGTACATGTACTAAATCGCTTGTTACTGAAGTCATTTTAAATTAATTTTGAAAGATTTCTCACTGTGAGGTTACCCAACAGAACAACATGTATTCACGCATCATATTACCATTTAATTTAGGTTGGAGGACATCAGTATGTCGCGTGAAATGCGTGAGCGTGAACGTTTGGAGCGTGAGCGGTTAGACCGAGAACGGTTAGAGCGTGAGCGGGAACGTCACTTCAGTAACAGCTCATACAACAGCAGTAAGTGACAACTTATAAACTGCTAATTTACGCTTAGCGGCTGCCAGTACGGGCAAAGCATCAGGCGAGTGATCCGAAAGCTCGGGACCTGAACTCGTCATGTGTCTTTTAAGGCTAAATTCAAATAATCTTGACGCGCGTGTAGTTAAAGTCAAACGCCATTTCTTTAGCGTTGGTCTCACAGGCTTAACATTACGGCGTTAGGGTCGGTGCGTTTAGGCGGTGCATTAAGGTTTATGAAAAGGGGTGGAAGAGTACAGAGCAAATGGCTCCAAATATGGCCGTGCACACTGATCTTAAAATTGAAATTACCTTGAAAGCCACACATCACTATTAAATTCTGTAGTGAAAGAGAAATTTATTTAAATTATATCACTTTACGAACGAACAATCGAAAACGCTTTTAAAATACATGTTCTAGGCTGGAGTAAAGGATCACTGTATTAAGCAGTTTTTCTGTTAGTTTAAAGTTCCCCACTCATCAAAACTTAGTTTCTCTTTTCTTATAAGGAAAAATGGTTTTCCTTTTGCATGATTTATACGTTAAAATGCAGCCAGTAGACATATTAGGTGTTTTGATAATGATGTGAGGGGGCCCAGGTGTTTTTAGACTAAGTGACTAATACTTGGCTTAATCACTTAATCTTGAAGCTCAGTTATTTGCTCTTTATTACTTTGCTAGTCACACCTGTGCTCACTTCTTTAAAACCGTTTTTGCAATGCAGCTTCTATTGTAGCAAGCCCACGTCTACCACTGACACTATCTTAGCTTATTTCCGACTCCTTTGTGGAGAGTAAAGAATTTGTACTTTTGAATGAAAATATATTGTGTGGTTTAGAGTTGGACGTTCTTTGGTAATAGTTTATCATCTTCAAAAACACTGCAATTGCATTACCAACAAGCGTGTTGTACAGCGTCCGCTATGTAACCACAGGACGAAGTTCACTCATTTTGTCACAATGTAACCACGTTCCGTGCTGTTTTAGGCAAATACAATTGCTGCTTGAGTTTCTATTGTTCCCAAACTGCATTGATTTCATCTGGTGATCTGCTAGTTTCTAACAATGAAAAGTTACATTGTGTAACAGGAGAAAAAAAATTACATTCCTGATTATCAAATTCAAAAGGTTTTCTGCCAATGTATAAATTTTAATGCAAATTAATAGATTATTATTATTATCAGATTTCTACAAAATTCCATTATGCCACATTCTATTAGTCTCTTCAAATGAGTATAACTAATCTAGTTATCAAATTAACAGAACATAATTTAAACTATTAACTGTTATAATTTGCTTATCTTCCAGGTTATCATAGATCCGAGCAGTATGAACCCTTAGATAGAATCGAAGACGAATGGAAACACATAGAAAATGTAAGTTGATCGACAATCATTAGGTCTCTAATCCAGAATTAATCATCACGACAATAATAAAATACAACCTTAATTCCCCCAAAAAGGATTTTTCTTTTTGTTTTGGAGACAATGAAATAAAATTGCATGATTATATGAAACCGCACACGTGCACAGACAAGAAAACACGATTCCAAAAACACTAAACCTAAGATAGCGCTATGATAAGCGGATACATTAAATTGAAATTTGAAATGGAAAACCATTCAAACAGTTTTATTAAAATTTACTCAAATTATGGACATTTTCTAATATTTCTACACAGCTGGCAATTTGAAAGATCATCTGATTAAATGGTGTAATTTGAACACCTGTTACGTGATATATCATGACCGTCTGTTTAAACAACAGTTCTTAGGCTTATTGCCCAGTCCAACTAAAACGGCTGATAATTTGTAGTTTTCTGTAGATTTAGGTTTGTTTGACGTGTAAGTTTATGCTGCTAATTGATTAAAAGTGCAGCAATGTTTTCACGATACGAAACATAAGACTCGGACCATTTCATTTCATTTTAGCTCACCTGCATTTTTCGTAAAATCAATTTGGGTCAATAACATGTTTCATTGGGGATTAAATTTTGATCTCCATCTCGGGGCTACAAAAATTAACCTGCATCTGTATTTCTCGTAACTGGTGACAATGTTATCAATTGCGTTTATTGAAGACAATTGTCTTAAATTTCCCAGCTGCTGAAATATAATTAATTTCATGAACAAAAGAATTAGACACTGTGCTCTTCGCTCTAAACAATAACGTCCGTCACATTGAGAGGTGCAGCATTTGACGCACCATAAATCCAATGTATTTTGTTTTATTCTGATGTGTCTATATTTTCCAGATGCTTCATTGTATAATTGGCATGGTGGATAAGACGAAGAGAGCCCTGGCGGTGCTGCAGGAGCGCAGTAACAGGGACCGGGAGGAGCTGGCCATGTGGATGAGACGGCATGCGGAGGGGCTGGATAACGACATGAAGAAGCGCACGTCTGAGATGATGGCCAGTACGTTGCGTCAAACGGAAGATAGAGTGACGGAGGTCAAACGTAGAGCAGGTTAGTCTTCATATGTTGCACTTTTGACATAGCGCCCAGCAGACCAGCATTAGCTAGTAGCGCCAACGATTCAAAATTACTCTGGCACAGTACTCTATTCAACCCCAATCAGGATCGGCACAACTCCAGTGGAAACCGGTAGCAGCTACTGGTCCATATCCAGCCTAAGGAAACGTACAGAAAATTAAAGGGTTGGGTGCTTTTCCTTCCACGTGAACTACTAGATTGGCCACTGTCGTCCTATATGCCTGTCTAAAAATCACTCTGGCTGTCTGTTTATCTGATCATATTCTGAGCATATCTGTCTGTCTGTTATGTGCATCAGTTAAGCAAGAGAATTCTTTCTTTTTCTTGGCTAAACACCAGCTACTTGTCTTAAGAAATGTACTAACGTTCTGACAAATTGCACCATATTCAGTACAAGAAAATCCCACAAAAGCTGTAACGTGCATACATTGAAGCTTACATACGTGATTCATACGGTTTTCTTGTCATGAAAAATGCAACAAGAAAAAACGAGGAGAGTCGTCCTGATGTTGACCTTAATTTTGCATCACAATCATTTGAGGCCCTGGTTCCCTACCTGTACACGGACAATGAACTGAGCGTAAGTTCATGTGAATTTACCATTCCTCCAAAGTGTGGAAAAGCACACAGTGTAAAGAATGGGCTGCGGATAATAGGTTGATAATCAATGTGTAATCGATGTGTATATTTGTTATGGAGCTTACAGGGCTGGATGTAGCGGGACTTATTCCTAATATCTCCTCACAAACAGGTGTCCATTCTCTCACTGACAACCCTTCCACTTTTTAAAAAAAAAGAAAAAATCCCGGAACAAAAGCAAAACAAGAAGCTACCTAATAAATTTCAGAAGTTTCCTGTTTAAGGTGTTTAGAAATAAATTAAAATTGAATTTAAGAAGTATAACTGACTGCCAATGTTTTGCATTTTTTACACAGTATTATTATGCACGATAGCCGCAGTTTCCATGCTGTTTATAAAATTGACCATTTTCGAAAATGGAAAATTCGAGTGGGATACTACTACGTCACAAAGCCATATAAAGATGTGTATTTTACATTTCCAGGGTCTAATTAATCAAAATAAATGGTGTTACGCGTAGTTTAGATGTGCAATCTAAGAAATATTATGATGCAGGTGCAATCGTAAGATCCATCGGCTCTGATTATGGAGAAAACAATATTACGACGGAAAAAATAAGGCAGAAAGCATTGATTGGATGCAGGTGTTTTATTATAGGGCTCCCGCAAGTTATATCTATGCGGCAAGCTCAGATACTTATGTAAATTTTACAATTTTACTCGCTATAGATGACGTTAAATTAGTAATTATGAGTGTATGGTAATGCCAAAAGATTGGTAGCAACGCGAAAACAAAACATATCGTGTGAAATAGTGGCTGTTTTCAGAGATTGGTAAATTAGAGACTATCCAATTCTCGCGAGCACTGTCTGTGTGAAAGTTTACATTGCCAAAAAGACTGCAAAACATTTATTACACACAGCTAATTTGCGCTGGACCAATTAAATATATATTTAAGAACAACTAAATATGCATATTTATAAAAGTTGAACATTTAAAAAGCAAGATACAAACAATTTAGATCTTATTAAATAATCGAAAGGAATAAATTCGAAATAAGAAGAAATGTAGAGTTTAATTTGGCATAGTTTGTGTGGAAGGGAACACCTGGTCCTCTCTCATCATTTCCTTATAAAGCATTGCACCCTGCATACTGCAGGCAGTCTATTCATCTGCCACTGCAGGCTAACCCTTCCAATGCGCTCTGAGTACATTTGCGTAAGTTTGAAATAACAAGAATATATGTCCTAAATAATGAAAGCACACTTGCAGTATTATTTTGAATAATTTTCAAAATGGGACATGTCGGGCTACCATTTTATGGAAATAATTACATACGAACTCTTCAAGTGAATCTTACAAAATTAGAGGCTGAAAACTTGACTAGCATTTAGAGTGTTAATAAAAGTTTCACACCAGCAGCTGCAGACCTACGTAATTCAGTCCCAATGTTCCTTAAATAACAACTACTGCAATGGTCTCACAATGCAGATAGAACAAGGTGTCCTGATAGAGCACTGACCCTCATGCCTCCACCGAATTTTTCCTAAAATGGTCTGAAATGGCCAGAAATGCATTTTCCCCAGTACGGAGGGGGGCAGGGGTCCTGGTCAACCTTTTCTTAGAATTGTCTGACATGGCCAGAAATGCATTTTCCCCAGTCCGGAGGGGGGGGGGGAGGGGTCCTGGTCAACTTTTTGCAATGGCGGCCGAGAACACAAATTTAGATATCGTCCGATACATAGACCCTCATTCCTAAGCTCCTCAACAGCTCCTGTTGAATAACAAAGGTCTTTTGTTCTGCATTGACATTTAAATTATTAAATTTGAAACGTCTGCAAGTTTTCTAGCAAAACTAATGTAAAATACTTTAATGTAGAGTTCTGTGCATTACTAAATGATTGATTTTGATTGGCTGTTATATTTGAGTTGTATGAGAGTCATTGATTGGATAACAGATGTTGAGTTGCTAATGGCTGACAAGTCCATAATGACATGTGGTCCTGGTTTGGCCTCAGCACAGAAAAACATATGTGACAATCTCAGGGAAACACTTACCAGAGCCATATAGTTGTCCACCCTTTTTTAGATGGTAATAACTTTCATTTTAGTTTTGAGAAGAACAAGGATTCTCTGATCATGTTCATGACAGGCTACTGATAATTTTACTACAGCTAGAAGTAAAGTAATATCCTACTTAGGATTTAATTAATTTGCAACAAAAGCTGTCAAATATACTGAGAAGCTAAGATGGTATGTCTGTCTTAGCTGGTAACTTCCAACATTTAACCTCTGGATTGAGTTGATATGTATGTGGACTATTGATTGGTCAGATGTGTGGGACTTATTGGTTGGCCAACAGGTGTGAGGTTGTCTTGGATAGTGATGACATCATATTGAACTGTAATAGGACCAGATGTTTACATTCCCATTAGGAAATGTTAAGTCCACCAACATTTCAGGTCATATTCTAACATCTTTAGTTTTGGTCATTTACACACTGTCCTGATTGTCACATGCATGCTTTTCTTAGTTTGGAGAAATGTAGATTCTTCATTGATTCATTAACCCAGTCTAGTTTCTGCTCAAAAGTAATGTTTTAATTGTACTTTAGTGTATCTGGGTAATGCTACAGCTGTTTCAACAGTATGTCTTTTATATAAATGATTGATTAATATACAAAACCTAAAGAAATAAATACTAGTGGTTGTTTGATGTTACATAATAAGTTCACTCAAACCAAATCCCTCTTTTAAGCTGCAGAGAATGGTGGGAAAAGAAAACTTTTGTCAGCCTGCAAAGATCTATACAAGATAAATATGTAATGTGCTCTGTTCTGATGTATTTTAATAAAACTATAGAAGGAGAGGAAACTTGAGAGTGCTTGTGTCGATTTATCTTGGGGAGGATTCTTCTCAGCTCCATTCCAGCACGCTACTTTGACCACCTGCCATCTTCCCAAAATTGTGACGCGCTTCTGTTTTGTAGGCAAGACAACAAATGCGTTTGCATTAATTTGCTGCAGTTGATTCAATATGTGTCACCAGCAAATGTTCTCACCAGCAAGAAACAGTAATGATTTTCACTCAAATATTCTTCATCCAAAGTTTTTCAAATGCAAAACAGCACTTTTTACTGTTTTCCCCTCTCCTTGACAATCAATACACCTTCCTCTGATGATGAAAACATATTTGATATCTAATTTGATGTGAAAGTTGGCTGGTGTTTAAAACATTTCTTCCTTTTGTATGGACTGTCTCCTCTACATCCAGTTACATAACAGGGTCTGAGACTGTGACCTTATGTGCATCCAAGAGACCGTCACAAATACATTTCATTCAACTTTGTTTCCAGTGACGGTTTCGTAAAGTGTGCTTTAAACGTTCTCTACATAGAATGGGGCTCGCCCTTGAAGAATTCGATTCATTGTCTGAATAGTCGCAGGGCGTTTTATTCTGCAAATCACAACGTTCCAAGTTTACAAGAAGTGTTTTGTGCTTCTTTAAATGTTATGTATGAAAATGCATGGTTACCAAAATTAACTTTCTTTATGACTCCTGTGTACTTTCTTTTGCTTCTGTATTCTAAGAAAACTCTCAAATATTTCTATTTATCAGAGATTAATGTTTATTTCTAACTTTTCTATTTCCAGAAGAAGCAGTTAATGAAGTTAAACGCCAGGCTGTGCTCGAACTGCAGAAAGCGGTGGCTGCGGCCGAATCGAAGGCGACGGAACTCGTCAACAGTGAACGCGCCAAGATGGAACGCCAACTTCTGGATGAGAAGCGTCGCCTCCTGGAAGAGGTCAACTCCAGTATGAACCATCAGGAGGAATCTGGAGAGGTAGGCGTACTACAGTTTCTGAATGTTCAGGATTAAGGCTGATGGTCATAGAAAGTGAGAGACCGAGATGGCTGTGACTGTGCGCAAATTACAGTAAACTAATTTCATTGAAAGAAGAAGAATTGATGCGTAGGAAACAGTTAAGTCTTCAGCTCGGGATTTCAATTTCAATTGCTTACAATAGAATTTCAAGCTGTGTCTTTTACAGGAACAGCACAAGAGAAGTTTTATTGTTCCTAAAATGATGCAGAGAAATCAAATGTTCTTTCATACTTCTTCATTTTGGAAACAAAAGCAATTCGTGCCGTGCTGCTGATGGAGTAAAGAAAATATGTAAAATACATAAAAATTTCAGGAACTGAGGTTCGAACGAAACTTTCCTCCCATGTACTGTACAAACGTGTAAGTTAAATTTTAACGTTTCGTTGTATATGTTTTCAGACATGTTGGAATTGCGGACGAAAGGCGAGTGAAACGTGTAGCGGCTGTAACGTCGCGCGGTACTGTGGGGCGTACTGTCAACACAAGGACTGGGAGAACCACCACCACGTGTGCGGCTCCACCACCGCCGTGAGGGAGATCCAGGCGGCGAGAGAGGGCCACGGAGCATCAGCAGCCGCAACAGCAAAACACGGTACCAGCAACAGCAGCAGTAGCAACACCAGTACTAGTGCCAGTGCTGCCACCACTGGTAGCACCACCAGTACAACGGCGACAAGTAGTGCCACCACACGGCGTTCGCCTGTATCCACGGTGGTTGTGGCTCCCTCTGGTAATTCGCCAACAACGCCGCCATCGGCCTCACAACAAGACTCTAGTTCGGCTTCAAGCCAGCAGGGGTCCCCACGTACCAGTCCCGTTACAGTACAGGCGAGTCCAGCGCCATCCCTGGCGTCCAATGCATCTAAATCAGGATCAAGGTCATCTACGCCCGCCAGTGACCCAAAATCCACGGAGGCGACTCGTTGAGTACCAACTTTAACACTGACCATTGCATAGGCGGATCTAAGGGGCGTCGGTAGCCTTCAGGTGAATTTTGGGCCCCACTTGGAGAAATCTTGAATCTGTCAAAGGTTGTCATTGTGTGGACTTGGTTAACCAAATGCAGCCATGACAACTACAAGAGAAAAGACTGTTATTGTTCGTTGTCACGGATACGTGTGCATTTTTGGTTACCATGGTTACAAGAAGGGGTCTAAATTTTTATGAAATATTTGGTTCCTTTAACAGAAAATGTAATTGAATATTTCAAAATGACGTTTTATATGTAAGTGTAATTGCACTTTTCTTCACATGTATTAGGCTATACATGTAAGCTGTTGTTGACATAAAACAACGTGGAATATATGTAGCTTATGATGTACTCATTTTAATGACTGAAAACGGTTCACATTAAACATTGGATTGTTACCCGCATACATATGAAGTAATGAAAATTAATTTTGCTGGAAACATATGGTGGTTATATTGATAGTAATTATCATTATAATTATGCACAAGACATAGTATGTGCGGCAACTGTTGCAAAACGACAGCAAATATGACTTTATAAAATATATACCGTATTATGAAATGGTGGTGTAAATGTAACATGTAAATCAGCAGTGTTATTACACGTATGACCAAAATTCATTTTATTGTAATTGTTGGTTTTACGAATTAGTATTGTACTAAGAGACAAAAACTGAATGAAATTTTATTAAGGTTTGAATTAATGCTCACTTACATACATACTAGTCATTTGTCTTATTTAGATCTGATGACACTCATTTACTTTGTGACACATTTGTCCAAATCAGTTTTTTGGTCGAAAGTCTTAAGATGAACACACCAGATACTTCACTTCATATGAAACAGATCCTTGAATATTTTTCTTTCTTTTTTGGAATATGATACCCCTCAAGTACTTCAAACACAGCGAAAACAAATTATTATTAGATGTAAAAGAACGCATACTTTGTCTATGAAAATTTTGCTTTATGTTGTCAATATTCGTTACGGATACAGCGGAAAGGTGCCATGACAGAATGGAGAATTTGTCTCTTTTCAGTTGAAGCATTTACTCGTTTATACTAGTCAGGTTAAAGAATTATTGGATGTTTTTAAATGTTCAGTTTCATTGGATGAATAAAGGATAAAGGTTAATGTGGTTAACACAAGGGTTGGTTACAAGTATTCACTTTTATGAGCGCATTATTTAGTTCAATAATTCATTGTTGAAATAAGGTTTATTTGTATCAATGTGAACGTTCATTTTTTTTTAGCAAAATGTACCGAAAAGTGGGTATATATTGTCATTATTATTACATTTTGCTGTTGTTATTTTCAATGATATGTTTACTGAACGAGAATTACTAACGGTAACAAGGCAGCACAAATATGTACATAAATAATATGATCTGAGGTTTCTGCATACACCCGACCTTTCTTACTCCAATAATTCCCTAGTATGATATAAATTTAACTTTTGGAAAATGATATCATATATCATGACCTAAACATAAACGTGATCACAAAATGCTTTATTTTTTTGGAATGCTAAAATTACTATGGATTAATCTAGAATTTTCTAATTTTGACTTTGGTTCAAACGTGTTTTAAATTGAGTTATCAAATCATCGCTTAGCATAATTAGGTGATGTCTCTATCTGGAGAATTGGCATTATTCATCCCCAATCCAGTATGGGTGTGTGGATACTAATTAGTCTGCCACTTCCAATATAATACTAATAATTAGTACTAATGTGTACTACTAATGTATACTGTGTAAATATTTGTTTGAAAATCATCATTGATTGTACATAATTTCATTCATCTTCATTCTTCATATTTTCATCTAATGTACAACAAACATACAATTAATTCAATTTCAATATATCCGGTTCCGAGATAAATTAATTGACCCATTTAGTTAATTGGATTAATTAATTATATAAATAGTACACAGAAATAAAACAAACAAGTTAAACATTAGATGTGTGGCTTTAAAAAGCAGCTTAAATCATACAAAAATACATGTAGTTGGTAACTCATAAAATTAAATTCATGATGTTTTTTGTGAAATTCTAGCTAATGTCAGTGTTTAATGTGATAGAGAATTAATTTCAACTTTGGAGTGTACACGTGTGTATATATGGATTTAATTCTCATATGCTTCACGTTGTTAAGTGAATGTAGAATACTTTTGTGTACGTTGCTATGGATACCATACATTTGTTACTGTGGCTACCGTACATGATAATACTGTGGAAACTCATTTGATTGGATAACTTGGTGAACACTTTCATTTCATTCTTTTTTCTGTATTGTCCAATGATACACAGTGTTTTGTTATAGTCACATTTATTTTGAATAAAATATTACAAAAAATAAACTGATCCTTTGTTTTTTCTTCACATACTCGAGGGTTTTCTTAATTTGTTCTAAGAGATTTAGGCTAATCAGCCTAATACTAGATAACAAATTAAATTTTAAAAAACTAGTGTGCACGCATTTTAATATCTCAACCTGAAACCAGTCCATTTTAGGATACAGGTTGAGAAATTAAAATGCCTACACATTAGTTTTTCTTAATTAAGTTTGTTATCTAGGATTAGGCTCATTAGTCTAAATCTCCTGGAACTAATTAACAAAAACATCGATTGTTTCAGAGCATTCTGAAAGCTGTGGACTCAGATAAATCTGGCTGCATAAACTTTGAGGACTTTTCCAAATATTACATCAGGTTGAGGTCGAAAATTCAACTGTAAGTAGTTAAAATGAATCTTTCATTCACCCAAGTTTTTTTACAGTCGAGGTTTTTCCTAATTACGTTTCTGTCAGATCTGACAAATCTGTCAGATTTGGTTGACATCATAATTCATACAAGGTAGGTCATGTGTGATTAGCTTAATTTGTATTGAAATTATTAAAGTAATCAGATCTGTCAGATCTGGCAAAAACTGAATTAGGAAAAACCTCGAGTATGTACATCAATTGATTAACCATTTTCACGTTTTCCATTTCTAGAATAATGGACATTCAGGAGCAGTTTAAAGATGTGGACAAGGATAATTCAGAGTATATAACCAGGGAGGAACTTAAGGAAGCCATGGCCCAAACCTCTGACGTGGAACTGTCCGAACAAGAAATGGATGAATTTATCTATGATGCCGATGCTAATAAGGACGGGAAAATTTCACTGCAGGAGTGGCTGGACAGTTTTGTAGGAATATACGATTAGATTTGCGCCAAACTCTGCAGTTGCTCTGTGGTAAAAGGACCAGGATTTGTGCGGAGATTATTTAACTGTAAACAATGACGGCGAATCTGATTACAGCTGTTTCATGTGGACAAAAACGAGAAAAGAAATTTTAAATATGTAAAATATTTTATTCAGACTATCACCGCTACTTATTACATGTGTCATTCTCTTTTTAAGATTTTTATAAATACATGCGATGCGTTCTGGTTAAAAGCCTTAGTTTTTTACTTTATATATTTTTGTTATTACATTAATTTAAGCACGTTGTAGCCCCGACAAAATGCCAAAACATTGAATGTCCCTTGTCCATCCCAAAACGTATATTTAGATACAACCAGCACATATAAATTTATGAGCATTAGGATACATATACTGTAATGTTTAATTTGATAGCACCTATTATTTATACATGAAAAATTAGTATTTTCACTCTCGTTTTCTTAGTTCAATTTAATTTTAAATAGACTCTATGTGAAGGGCAGTGATCAGTGTAACACTCTATTTGACAGAAATGTTATTCAACATACATACATGTGTAATTTTAGAAAATTAACCAAATTAAAGATACACTGATCTGTGCCCTTGAATACGACTAAATTTTAATGCTGCCATTAGAGAAAATAAATACATTTCGATCTGTTTTGAAAGATCAAAATTACAGTGTATGTAATAAATAAATGCTTTAAATGGTTTGTGAAGGAATTGAAGCTTCATAAACAACATACATCTATTCATAATTCTATGAAAAACCAAAGATTTGAAATCACAACAGTAATTTTTAAAGCACTTCGGAAAATACCACGTTTTCGGTGAAATTAGTTTCGTGTAAGCGTTACGTCGAAGGAGCGAAATGTAAACATTTCAAGGATAAAATTTAAACTTAGATCTGTCTAAAAATCCAACCATGACTAGTATTAAGACCAACTTTTCGTGTCTAACTTCTTAAAATTTGTTTCCCGATTTCAAAATGAAATGGTTACACTTCTCTTTGTAAATAATTGCTTACAATAATTTTATCGATATATACATGAGATGTCCTTTGTTAGCAAATGATTGTTTGATTTTTATCACTGTTAAAATGAAGTTTTCAGATTTAACAAAACATAATACATCAACTATTATACAAAACAAAGGGGAAACCCAAAATAATAAATAGTAACAAATGTTCAAACAAAGAACATCTTCATTTTGGGTCATTCCATTTTCCTTTCGGCATTTCAGAACCTGACAAAAATGCAGCACCTCCTTTTAAAACACTCAAATATGTCTAGTTAAATTTGTTGCAATATCTGCAAATAATGGCACGTTCAGAAAAATTGTGAAATTCGTAAAAATGGAATAACCCAACTGCTTTTACACACAAATAATAATGGGTTTTACACCAAAATGTATAACAAAAATAGTATAAAAAGCACTGCAAATACATACATCTGACAACCTTATTACATTTGTAATGTAGGTACTTATGTTTTATCAGAATAAAATCTTAATTGAATTAACATTTTTTCAATAAAATTTGAAGGTCAAGTAACAGAACCAGCCTGCAATACAATTATCTATGTTTGATATTCTCTAAAGTGCAAAATGTTGGCTGGCAACATACAAGAAACAAATGAACGGATGTCTATCACAATTTAGGATTTCATTTTTCTTTTTCTTTTTTTTTCCTTCTGAAGTACAAAGGTCTGACTAGATCCTTTTCTTTATCTTATGCAATATATATGTACTTGAATACCTATAAAAGATTCATACTTGGAAAGAAATCAATAGTTCTTTAGAACACTGGGTATAAATTAGTAAGACATGCTACTTATAAACTAAATACTAGTACACACAAGACTACATAAACTTCTACCTAAAACAGATATTATTATATACTAATAAATACAACAAAACCCATGTTCTCGTGGGTTAAAACACGTAACGTGTTGACCATCATATAATCTTCATGGTCTTTCGCAGCAATGAGCAGTACCTTGATATTAGATATTGTACGGCATTGTTACATCACATGCTAGATTACCTATTTTTTAAACAGCGCAAGGCGTTTTTGACAACCTGTGTTTGTTTTCTACCACGTATTAAAACTTTTTGGCACTGTTTACCATTTAGAGTGACATACCCTTTGTACCTTAGTATACCTAACTACTTTCCACTCTTTCTCATCATCTTGGCATTTCTTGTGCCACGTTAGCAATTTACTTTAAAATGCATCAGTTTTTTGTCTCCTCTTTCGCAGATACATGTATTTTTTTCTTTTTCATCCTCATCGGAATAAATATCAACAATATAGGCATATAGCAACACGATATCTTTTTAACATGGGTTGCATACATTCAACGAGCCTTGAGACACTTTAGTCTTGACTCTTTCATGCCAATTTCAAGTGTTCTATCTTTACCAGTTTCGCATAACTCTAATGCCATCTAGAGTAAAATACACCAACACAACGTTTATGTAACTTTAAGGCATATTTTACTTCTTTAACTTTGTTTTGTGAAATGAGATAGAATTTTGTCCTATTTGTCTTACAGATGAAACTACACTGAAGTTTCGAAGTGAAGAATAAACACCGTCGTGTGCACGCCTGACAGATATATATATATATATATAGTTCTGGGGAACACACACACACTCCTTATTGTAGTAAATATGGGTTATATGTGAATAACATTATGTTCGTCTATTTTTACAAGTACATTTCATGCCTTATAGGATACTTTGTCAGGCTGCAAAAATTTCTTTTAAAATGTTACCCTGTTAAAGGCTGTGTTAATTTTAATCTAATTTCACAAAACAAAGGGATAATAAAGTCACTTCGTCTAAGATGAATAGTACTCCACTCGAAGTGATTTAAATAAATCATTATTTCATGTCAGAGACAAACAGTTTAAACGTTATTTAATTTCTAATGTAATCCTAAACCAGTTTTCATACATCTTAATTTGA
The DNA here is from genome assembly GCA_038406195.1 of Haplosyllis anthogorgicola. NCBI lineage: Eukaryota > Metazoa > Annelida > Polychaeta > Phyllodocida > Syllidae > Haplosyllis > Haplosyllis anthogorgicola. The sequence continues at coordinate 16,402 of JBCAUI010333294.1, read as the reverse complement.
ATATTTCGCCAAATCTGAAATAAATGAATACATCTGACATAAAATGATTTTTCTCTTAATTTACATTTTCTGTCATGCAATCGTTTCTGTACATCTGTACAGTGCCACCCGATAAAATTAAACCCAATATAGTGATCATCGCTGTTGCCTCAATATACAATTGTTATTAAATTTGTACAGACTAATGCATCATGTTACCCCTTTGCACCAGGGAAAACATAAAATTTACACGTAAAAATTCAGAGGATGAAGTGAAATTTCTACATTATTTTTATTACTGTATCTGCATCACATTTTAATCTGATGCTTTGTCATTTTCCACTCAGCTTTATACTTTAAAAAGAGGGAAAACTTTGAACCACAGCTCGAGTAATAGTGATTGTTCACACTGCAATATGTACACAATCAGCAGTATTACAATACACACTGTACACATTAATTTCGGTATAAATTATTACGTGTACTGAATATACCAATGTACAACATAAAGATGCTCGCTTCAGTATAATATTGTATAACACTTATCAAATACTATTTACAAAATTGAACTGAATTGCATTTTCCGCCATTATGAAACAGCAGTGAATTGTGTAGCACATCGCAAGAGGTATATTCCTAATATTTTAGCTGTGTACATTTGTGAAACAGTGTGGACTGTGAGCCACGAGCTGTTCTGTGGTTCATTCGCATTCGTACAGATCTGGAAGCATTAACATACTTGGCCAGCTCTTTCTATACATTTTCCGTTATTTACAACCTGTTTCCTTCAATTGCAACGGGCGTTTAGAGTGGGGGTGGTCCTCGCACATAGCGCAACTGTGGACTAAACACAAGACCCAGGTTGATCAAGCTGTCGCTGTTATTCGGATCAATCAGGTAGGTGAGTCCAAGTGCCATCACTAGTACAAGTTGGAGGGGTGCAGCTTTCTTGAGCAGTCTTATCCACGCGGACCTGCGTCCCTGAGTGGCATTTTCTAATTCGGTCAACCTGCAACGAGAATTCCATGCTTGCAATACAGAAACAAAAATGACAAATACACAAAAAAATACTATGCAAATTCAATCACCGTTAAAGGATTTTACAGGTTTGACCTCTACTTACAACGCTTGTGTTTCAGCATCTGAAGTGGCTACCCTAGCAGATGTAGCTTGTACTCCTGCAGCACTCACCGCAGTGGTAACCGCCTTCTTCTGCGGAGTTTGTCCTCCTGCAGCTCCATCCAGACAGTCATGCTCGGCTGCTTGGACTTCCATTGCAACCTGTAATTCAAACTAAATGTGTAACATATTTCCAATGCCATTAAAACATCTTTAACTAATCTTTAATAATTGTGACACATAATAAGAAAGACCGATATACAACAGTTAGAAATCAAAACACGACCATAAATAAGGCATCAATTTAATCTTAACGTTTAGAAAAACGGCGTTCATACCTTTATGTCCTGACAGCGACTGTGTATTGCAGACAGTTCATTGGCCATGAGAGCTATAGATGCTTGGAAGGAGAGCTTGGCATGTTCATTACCTATGGGAGATAATTCCTCTGCCAATACTCGCATAGACTGTAGTTTGCTTTCATAGAAACCACAATCATCTTCCATTGACTGCAAATAGATAAATGGTACATCAACTTCCATGTTATCAGTACTTTTGTGTTAGACTGACCACAGATTTCATGAGAAAATTAAAATCTTTAAGACAGTTTTACATGTCTTACCTTTAAGTCTGCAATGGTGTCACTGAGATCTTTCTCTGAGAACGAGACGAGGTCAGTAGCGATGCACAGGCACTCTAGCTGGTGACGCTCCTGTTTTAGGAGGTACGCCAACTCTTTCTGCATTTCATTAAAGTCATACCATGAGAATAGGGCTGACTGCAATTCCGACACTCGCATACTCATCCTATGACAATAAACATAGTATATTAACAGTAATCGGCCAATACTATTTCCAGCATTTTATACTATTCACTTGGAAAAGCGAGTTTAATTTTGTAAGTAAGTTACCTGTCTTGTTCTGAAGTAAGCTGCGTTTCTATATTAAGCAGTTCTTCCTTGAATTTGCCCATGCGTACACGAGGATTGGACTTGGCATATTCCTGAATTCTACCCTGTATTCCAACCAGTCTACCTCTCTGCTGCACGAGCTCCACTTTACCACTCTACAACAGTATGATGAATAATGAAACTTTTTTTTATTATAAATTTAAAAAACTAAGTAAATTTTTAATCTAAAATATTTACGAAAAGCATAAAATTTTTAGCATCATGATTCTGTTACGTTTTACACCTACCTGAATCTGCTTAATCGTATCCTCCAAGTCCGAGACATCTTCATAGCAGTTATGATTAAGAGCTGCCGTAGAGTCTTCTATTGTTGACTTGATGGACAGTACATCAGCATATATACCTGCTAGATCGCGTGACTGTATCTGCCTGTCCCTTGCAAGATTCTCAAGTACTTCCCACCGACTGATAATGTCTACAATTGAAGTGTAAGTGTTAATCATTTCAGTTATTAGCATTGAGTGAAAGATTCTTTTTATTTTAACCGGTGGTTTTTCGTCATTGACGTACTTACCATGAACTTGCTCCAGATCATCCTGAGTAACGTTAGCCAGATTTTCCCCTGAGTCGAGTGTCTCACTGATCACGTCCAGACACTTGATGTTGGTTTGGCATGTTGCTATCAACTCAGCCTTTTGAAAAGAAAATTACAAGTTATGTAGAATGCCATTGCAAGTAACTTTTAAAATTTGCTTTTATTAACTAAATTAATTTTATCTGCTTACAGACAGAAAAAATTATTCAGAATACCTGAAATAGACGTATCAATGGTTTACTTACGTATTTAGAAGGATCGATGTAAATGCCCGTATCCATCACATCTTTTCGGTACTTTTTGAGCGCAGACTCAGTAACCTGTAACTGCTGACGTGACTCTTGTATGACATGATGCAAATCCTCCAAGTCTGAATCTGAGTCGTCAGCACGTGATGCGTCTCCCTGCTGCAAAAGTTAAACTTGACTTATTACAAAACCATAACCTACCAATTCAAAGAACTGGGATACATTTACCACTAAATGTTTCTAAAACATAAGATGTATTTCCCTTTCTTGTCTCAGGATACAATCACAAAGCAAACGCTTACCGAGACTCTCTTACTGCGCACAGATTTGTGTCTGAGACCAGAACCAAAGCTCGCATCCAACTGGAAGTCCTCTTCAAACTCGAGCGTCTGCTCCCATGGCAACGTGCTGTCATCCAGTTTCTCCTCGTTAGGATCATCACTGATGCTTTGATACGGTGGGTCCTGTGAAGGAAAGAAACTCAAAATTATTTCACTATCTTTTTAAATTTCCCAAGGTGCAGAGTTGCTTTTTATTTATTTTTTAACGAGTTATTATGAAATTATTTATTAATTTAATAATTCTAATGGCTGTACACTGTACCTGATAGTTGTCCCATGCATTTTCAGAGAATGACTCCAATGTGCTGTTCATACTGCGCAGGTTGTTATCACTGTCACTCTCACAGGGAACTACTCCCACACTGCATGAAAACAACCGATCTGAAAAGCAATGACAAATAGTTTAGTAAGTAATATCATAGGCAGATACAGAGAATACGGCAGGAATGAGAGACGTCCTAACTTTGCTAAAGATGCATCAGTTTTTTTTATTCTTACCTGCCGCATCTAGTTCTGAATCTGTGGTGTTATGGCGGGCACGCTCTGGTAGGGGGCTGGCTGTAGGCAGTCTTTCTGTGTAGAATGAGGATGACACATTCTGACTTTCTGAACAGCTTGCTCCACTTTTGTCAACCGAGGAGTAAGAGTGAGAACTTGTGCGCCACTCTGCACAGCTCTGTGTGAAGCATGGTGGAGAAGCTACCCCTGGCAACAAGAGGTCTTCGCCAATGGCCCTCATTTGTTCATGATCGTCTGAAGCTGAGCGCTTTAACTTCCTTTTGCGGTGCTTCCGAGTGGTATCAATGCGCTTGTGACGTTGGGAAGACATATCAGAGGTGGTTCGGCGTAAACGCTCGGACTGAGAAGTTTGCATAGCACTATTTTTCTTGGATATATCATCTATGGCACTTTCAGATATAGAGAACGGAGAGAGATCAAGTCTGTTGGTAAGTTCGTACAATTCTGTGACGCTCCATGGCCTTTCACCTCTATTGGTACGTTTGGGAGGATGATATGCCCTTAGCATTGTACTGCCGCTTGAAGTGGAAGAAGTTAACGCCCCTGAGCGACTAGTTCCCAAGCTGTGCACTGCGCTAGTGTACTGGTCATCAGGATCACTCGAGGCTGTAGAGTATTCGCCTTCAGACTCTGATGATCCCTCGCTGCTTGCGTCACAGGAACTGACATTAGAATCCCTGTCAGTCGGGTTCGTAGAGAAATCAGTAGTGGGAACACTCGGGCCAGATTCAATGGTAGCGGGTAAGGTTAGAGAGTCTCTGTTGTTATTATTACTAGTGCTACTACATTTGCTCGATTTGCCAGATGCACGCTTTCGCCTACGCACCCAGGACTTGTTGGATGGAATGTTAACCAAGTCTGAGTCTCGCACAAGCAGTTCTGCTTGCTGGATCAGTCGCTTGATCGACTCGTTACTCGCTGATGGCACTTGTTTTTCCTCCTCGGAACATTCAGGGAAATCATCGTCATTTAAGGCTGCTTCCCTGCTACTAGCCTCCGAGTCTTGTTGAACTGATAAGGATTCGGATCTGTCAAAGACGGGCCATTTACCCTTTGAGATCTGCCTCCATGGGTCACCAAGATTCAGCATTTCGGCACTGGCGCTCCCGGGGAGTGGTGAGGGTCTTGGACCATCCGTGTCAGAATCATTGTCCTTTACAGGAGTACTGTGTTGAAAACGACTCGCCACATCACGGTCAACAAAGTCCACATCTTTGCTGTTGTTCAGTTCATTGTCAGTTGCATTAGCACCATCGAGACTTGTGTTTAAGCACTTTCTGGCAGTAGAATAAGCACTCGAAGCATCAGATTCAACTCCAGCCACAGAGTAGAACTTGCGGCTCGGAGAAGCTTCCAAGGATTGGACCTTTTCTTGGGCCTCGGCACCAGAGCTTAGACCAGGGTCTTCACCTATGGTTGTGCAGACGCTGGTATCGCATGAGACTGTGGTCTCCAAGGTAATGTCAAGGTCAAGGGGATTATTGAAATCGCTACAATTAGAGCTGGTATCATAAGCACTGGTCATGGAGTGACGCCACGACTTGTCAGCACAGGTGGGTGAGGGTGTGTTGTCAGCATCATTGCCTGAGGAACTACCTGTATCTTGCCCCGGCACCAGGGCCTTCTTTCTAAGTACCACATTGTCGAGAGACATAAGCTGTTTTGGGGGGAGGATAGGGGAGGAAGTGGTAAAGGGGAGTTTTCCATTGCTGTTGGGATCCGCCAGGTTTAAATCTTTAGTGGCGATAGCTGCATCGTCTGGTTCATCATTGGAGTGACTCTCACTTGAGTAACCAATATCGTGAGCTTCAGATTTCTTCTTGCTGGAGGCCCTTGAAGACACCATGGTGCCTCCCTCAGGCCTGGCCTTCATGTCCTCTTCAGGATCCTTCGCTTGGGGGGCAAAACTTACAACCTTATTACTTGCACCTTTGTTAGCAGAGTCAGAGGTAAGCAGGATAGAGCAGTGCGTTACATTAGGCTGAGCCTCGGTACCTACACTAACACGGTCATCAGAGACGCTCCTACCGAGGGCAGAGTCGATGCCATCCGTTTCACATCCCGATGTTTTACCAGATTTACCGGTGTCCAACGACGAGGAGCCGCTGCTGCCTGCGCTCAGTCGGCCATTGTTGTGCTCTCCGTCTGTTTGACAGTCGGTGTCGACGGTGATCTTCTCATATTCTCCCTCAGAGAAAGGGATGATATCCGAGTTGCTGTGGTTGGACTCTAGGTCAAGTCCCTCCTCGCCGTACTCAGAATCGTCACCGTTCCTGTCGTCACCTGCACTTATAACGTCGTCGTTTTCCTCGGTGATCTCAGGGTGGAAGCTGTTGCGTCGACTGGAGAAGTTGTACCCAGCCCAAGGGGAATCAGACGACAGGACAGTGTTGGCTAGACCCTACAAGTAGAGAATTAAAAGAAACGTTTAAAATCATTGCAAAGTGCTTGCAGGAATTTTTACACTTAATTTTTTGACGCGTAAACCATAAATTTATTACCATAAGACAATTTTATTTATTTATTTCTCCGTCTACATGTGTACAACTTCATTTCAACATAAATCATGTGGAACATGTGCCACTTTGTGTAAATAAATTCCACTGGCTTCATCTTATGCTCTTTAGCTTTCATCTTTTTCAAATAAAAAATCTGTCCCCTTTCTCAATTATGACTTCCTATGATTGATGCGTTGTTTGAAGTTTAAGTGGACATGTGCTGGCTTTTATTTTACCGGAACTACCCACTCCAATTGTTTTCTACCGGGAATTTTTCCCAAATATGGCCAATTTCACTCCATTCAAAGAAAATATCTGCAGTGAACCTGATGAATTTCTGATGACATAGCCACAACAGATGGGTTGCCATAGGTACCTAAATCTTTCAAATAAAAATGGTTTAATTTTTTGTTTGATAAACTCAAGGAGGTTGATATTTGTCAAAATATCATAGGCTCATTAAATATTTGATACAGTTAACAAATGCACAACCAGAGAGTGCTGTCAAAATACCCATTGTGGACATAGCATGTCAGTGCGCCTAATAGAATGTTTGACTTGAGTTAATTCAGTGTTCTCAAAGTAAATTTATTTTAATAGAGGTACATTTCACAAGCACAATTTTACGAACAATGTGATAACCCTAAATCTACATCTTAGTGTAAATATTTGTATCATTTACTCAATATTTAAGCAAAGTTTGAGGACACCTACGCAACAAAGAACCCAGTAAAATAACAAGCTCGGGCAATTGAAATATTTCACGTGCAAAATCTTAGCATGTGTCCGCGAAAAAATGCATTTGTATTTAAACATTCACGAAGCGATTCAACAAAATGTAAATGTTAATTGACAAACTACATCTGTCCCTAGTTTCCCCCGGGAGATCCTTAAACGATTTCTGATCCCAAACAAAAGAGATACATCTTGTTTACCTTTTTAAGTATGGAAATTTTGTTAAAAAACAATTCAAAGTGCCCGTGCTTTCGCATAACTTATTGAGCCATTTGTATATGCACGCACTTCAGCAAACATATTTGACGCAAATATCATGTAACTCTTGAACAAATTTATTTCAATGGGAACCTTTTTCATTATTTGACCTTTAATCAATATTTGGGACTCGCTTTGCATCTTTGATCATTGGAAGGTTTTGTTCACCTGGCAATAATTGATCCATTAAGACCTGTCTCAGTGTTTGGCAGATGACAGTCAATGTCTAAATATGTAAATGGAGAAGATGTCATCAGCTTGATGACAAGGTTGGAACCGTACGCCAATGAAAATCAATCTCATTTATACAAAGTAAATACATTACAATTCAACGCCTGTTCTTGGATTGCGCAACACTTCGAATTCATCCGCAAATTTCAGGTAAATTTCATTTTGAGCACAAGTAACTTATGAATACGAAACAAAATAGATTTATGTATTTTTCCAATGTATTCCTCTGTGACCCTTTGCTAACTTATCTAGGATTTTTGTGATCCGCCTTGTCCATTGAGCAGCTGCTCATTCTACACAGATTCATGTAATCTAAACTAATTAATCCCAAGCACCCTACTGGGCAACCAGTGTGCATTTTCCGCTTAACTTGCTCTTCGTGTTGAGAAAATGACCCTTTATGGGCGGAGATCTGAATGACACCTAGCTGTTCTAGCAGCAAATTAATTCTCAAAATTGGTCCATTTCAGGAAGCGTTACGAAGACGTACTATTCCTGATGATAGGACAGGTGTAAGTCAACGAAGTGTCAACACTGTGAAGAAGCCTCAAATAAAACATTGCATTCTACCTTAAAATCTTCTAATCCATGGAAGACGTGATCTAACTATAGCCACACAGGTAAATACTGTTTTGAAACACATCAAAATCAATACAACTTGTTTGTGTTTCAACTGAAAAAAAGGTAAATCAAAAAGCCCCTCCACATCAGTGGGACTTTAAATTCAAAGCCGAGGGAAAACAATGTACATTTATGTTTTGTTTCTGACACGTTCGTTACGATGGATTTGAGTACGTAACCTCTGGAAAACATGGCGGGTTGGGAAAAAAAACCATGTCGAGCATGAAGCAGGTATAAAAATACCTAAATGACGCCCAAGAAGTACAGGTAAATTTGCCAAAGTCCTTTTATGTCTGGGCTTCATACTTTTTTCCTTCTTTGATATTGTTAAATCAACCTACACCATGATATAATGCAACTTATCGATCAAAGTGAAGGAGGAGAGATAAAAATTCTGTTACGAATAAAGACACAATATGAAGCAAGGTATTGATCACTGGCAACCAAGCCATACCTTGGCACCAGATATTGATAATACATTCATTTTTGTCTTTCTTCACCTTTACATGTGTGGCTGCTCAGTGCGGGGAGATGCATGTTCCACGGAAAACATCTTTGTGACAAAACTAAGATATGCGACACTTTTCAAATCTCTTGTTTCTCTAGCTCCTGTGCGTCATGTAGACGCCTCTCGTAGCAAATTTGACGATTTAGTTAGTCAATTTATAAGTATGGTATGTCCGAAAGTAGCATGCCTGTGCGTCTACATAGACGCTACTTCTACATTATTTCAGCGATAAGTTACATCAATTATATCTACTATCAGCTACTTACTGCCGAAAAATATACTTCATATCAGTCTATTTTTCATCATTTTTTGCACAAAAAGTTGGTTACCTATTATTGATGACACTTTAGATAACTCAATATGTAACTTGGCAAGAGATAAAAGCTAAAATACTAACCCTTTTGCAACTATCTTTAATATGACCAAATAAAACATTAGTTAAATCGCGTATGCCCGTGAGAACAATTTGAAGCTTGTTCCAAATTTGGTAAATTGTGTCAGTGAACACCATAAAGTAATAAAATACAGCTCCTAATCCACAATCGATACGTAATTGTGTACGTCACTTCGCCGGAAAGGGTTCATCTGCATAAAAAGCGTGCATAACTCTAAAAGCCTTGGTGATTTCGAACAATTTGCTGTGAGATGATGTCTCGATAGGCGAACGCCAATAATACAGGTAATTTGTTTATCTCGGACATACATCTATTTGCATCACTTGTGTACAATGCAGTTTATGTAATGTGATCTGACAGTTTGATAAAGGGTCATTTTTACACACATTGTGTGTGCGTAAAATGTGAATAGAAATTCCTGTCCCATTATATGAAAGATTGAAAGCCTATCTTGCACGATAATACTTTCTTCTTTTTTCTTCCGAAATGTTCAAAGTTCAACATGCACTTCAACACTGATGCATATTTGCAGAGGCGGTAATGAAAAAGTGTATGGTACTTTTCAGTTTGCTACTGTCGTCTTTCTCGAGAAATTAAGTACTTAAAACGAATGGCAACCAATTTTAACTTACTTTTGAGCATACTTTTACCACCAATCTTACAAAGATTTGCATGTAGAACTAATATGCCCTTGTGGAAAAAGTTTTCAACCCCAGGTCTGCCTGAAAATTAGATCCCACTACACAAAGTAATCGACATTCCTCCCCCATATTCTACTAATATTCCCTAACGATGAACGTTGAGTTGTTAATAACAAGGTGAACATGATGAGAGGGTCAATGCGGTGCAGTGGACATAATCAGCTAACTAGTCACGCAAACGTCTAGTCTTAATCTCCGCTAATGTGTCACGGACCATTGTTGGAGCTGTGAAACGTTCATCCGCACCTTTAAGACCAGCTCTATTAGGTCGTAACACTATCATTACAAATTACTTATCCTCTCTAATTTGCTTCGTTCCCATTACCTGTATAATTTATGGATGTCGACAAAAGAGAAAAAACGACTTAGGACAAATGACGATCTCTGTCAACATCTAATAAATAGGTGTAAAGCACGCGACTTTCGCATATTTTCTTGTTCAGTTTGGATCCGTGCACACATGTATCTATTCTAGTATTAATGAAAATGTATTCTCTTTTTTTTGTTCACATTACCTTAAACCCGGCGAGACACCATTGGACTTTTTAATTCGGAAACGATGATGTTTACAATTGTAATGTGCTTCGACCACAACTTTACAACTTGCTGCTAATTTTAGCAGGTGATCTCAACTGCACTTCCATGTAAGAAACGACAGTTCTTAATCAGAAGTTTCACCGCAACAACCTAATAGTTGAAACGAAGATCCTGGTGTCGTGTTATCAGAGAACCCCGCATTAACTAGCCGCATGATAATCATTCGCCCCTTCAGGAAGTTTCTATCTTCAAACGAAAACACGTCCACCTGTATAACAGGTGTTTTGTTATGATCCTCTAAAAGCTCCAATTTACTCTTCTAAGTTCATTTCTTTTAACATAAGGGGTAACAATTTTGCCCCATGGGGTATCATGATGTACTGACTCCAGGTCAACATTGGTCATCGTCAAAGCAAAAACATCTTTCAAATTGATTTGCCTCAAACTTAAATAAACGGCATCTAAATGAAAACAGAAAAGGCACTTTACTGCAAGTTTGAATGCACACGTTTGTGCACCAACATTACGAGCAAAACTTTCTTTTGTATATATTTATTTGTAGCCCCTATGCTCTTTTAGAAAATTTGAATCGTTGCCAGTAATGTTCACAGAGAAAACATTACCGTAACATTCGCAGGTGTGTTTCAGTTATAATTTTGAGTTATGTCTCTAAATGACATTTGTTGTTTGAAGTTTTGATGTATTATCTCACTAAAATTTATTGTGGAGAAACAACCATAAAAATATTTACGAAGAAAGTCATATGTACCTACTCCTAGCCATATTTGTGCAAATTATCATATGATAAACATTTTCACAAAAGGAAATGGGTGCTTGGCAAATGACACATAATATTTACCAATGACTTACAAACCCTTACGATAACATACCAGAAAGGTACGCCACGCTGACATAAGTTTACAACTAATCTTCCGTAGTCACAAAAAGATTTGGCTTGACACAACGACAATGGCACGAAAAATGAACCCCTCACCTGACTTAAGGTTATAAGATATCCAATTAAATATCATCCAGATAATCCATTCAACCACTGCCTATCACCTATTCCCTTTCAGTGCTTTGCATTAATATCCAAACTTCAATATGACACAATCAGTGTTTTTTTCTTCTTCCTGTGGAACTTTGTGCTTGTTGATGTGCGTCTGTGCGACACGACGTGTGCGCCAACACTGAGTGTAGTGAAGCCCCCACGATGCGTGCTACGTGTGTGTGTCAGCCTGCACACATGTGTCGTCCCATAGATCGATCAGCGCCCTTCACCTTTCTCCTTATTGAGGCGCAGCCAGGCCCATCCGCGCTTGGCCTCGGATAATAGGAACCGAGGTGATCGATACTTGGCACTAGATTTAAAACACCATTTGATATCTTCCTATTTGGACATAGTAGGAAGCTATAGTATTTCACTTTAGGTTTCCTTTGTTCTGGTTATATAATGCCTCTGCTTTTGAGTTGAAGCTTCAGGTAAATTAAGTCCATAAAATTCCCTGGCAAACACGGTACAACCGGTGTAACGTGCTCATCTATCCTCCCTTCAAAACCTACCTCCCCGGATAAACTAGCACAGGTTCTGGGTGTGCTCCACATACCTCCCCGGTTAATCTGGCACAGATAAAGGTTTTGCTCAGGAGCCTCCTCCCATTCCATGCAGCCTCCCAGTTCAGGGTATCTTATCTGGTGTTTCAAAGGCATCTTAAGCAGCAAGAGACACCAGACCACAGTGTTAAGGGGAATAAGGGGTTAGGGGAGATGAGGCTTCTGATACCCTTAACTGGGAGGCTGCTCGGAATGGGGGCAGGTTCCTGAGCACAGCCTTTATCTGTGCCAGATTAACCGGGGAGGTATGTGGAGCACACCCAGAACCTGTGCTAGTTTATCCGGGGAGGCAGGTTTTGGAAGAAGTTAACTGAGCACGGGACACCGGAACGCAATCATTGGAACAACCGGAATGCAATCCTTTAGCACACAGTACTACACGGTGACGGCTTTCGCTGGGTAACCTGCAGGCACGCTTAAGTAAAACTTGCCACTTTTAATCACAAAATGGTAGGGCCTGATATGATCTGAATGACACAAGCAACTTTTACAGCACACTTTTTAGACCACAGCACTCACACAACGGCAACTGTAAATATTAATTTTACCTGTACATGCAATCCAGCTCAACTATATCGTGTTCATTGTTGGTCAAGTATGCATCCAAGCTGACTTCATGACTTCACTTTTGTTTCAAAATATTTATAGAGTTAATTTACCGTTGTTATGTCACCGTTTTGAAAACTTTTTTATACAGTTCCCCTAAAGAGTGAAATTCAGGTAAAAACGCTGATTTTTCCTTTTTCCGGCATTTTAATATTTACACTGCAACGCTGAGCATTAAAGCTTATACTGTGACTGGGTGGTTTCATTTGACAAAAGAGGAGAGAATTCCTCTGCATTTTTACCTACAAAGTACACAGTTCTACAGCACAGCCCTACATACCAAACTAAAAACTTGGATGATACCTCACAACTCTAGATAAACACTCATAACTTTATATTACATTTTCAACGTCTACTTCAGATAACAAAGTGGGACAGACACTTCGACATATGTATCCCGCACAAATCTGTGTAAACATGCTGTAAAGATGTCAAAATTTGCCTCACAGTTTTAGCTTTGATTAATTTATGTTGAGATGACACCTGATCTTTTTTGCGTAACAAAATAGTCATTTTTAGTAAATCGTCCTTTAAAAGAGACTTCGTACGATGATCTTTTTTTGCGTAACAAAATAGTCATTTTTAGTAAATAGTCCTTTAAAAGAGACTTCGTACGATGCGTAAAAAATGTAACACTGAAGCCTTTCTCTCTGTTTGCTGACATTAGTGGGTTTACAGTACAGATCTCAGACTGTTATTTATCTACATGATCAAAAATTACGAGTTTCTACCTCCAAGTACCTTATGTTTCCAGCTTATTATTATCAATATATCGTATGTCACTGAACTGCTAACTATTTGATAGCGTATCAGTAAATTTGCTTAGTTTTTAAGCAATAATAATAAATGTGTATCATACAAGATAAAATCAACATAAAGAAGTTGGACAATTATTTGCCAACAACATTAGGTTTCCTTTGTGAGATCTGTTGGTCCTTGTGAAAGTAAATGGATGCAATGCGTTTTCTTTCGTTTGTGGAATAGTCTATTGTCATCAAACATATTCAAACCAGTGCAAATGCTGACATTCTCTGGAAAAAAAGATCGCTCGGAAAAATAACTACGAAAGTTCAAATTATGACATTGGTGTTACCATTATACACGCTGAAAAGTTTCCAAAAGAAATCGTTTAAATCCATTTAACAGCAGGAAGTATTCCAAAGGTTTCTTGAAACCAGTAAAATCACTAATCACATCAAGTAGTTTGCACCCAATGTATGGAAACTTTATTAGATTTCAAACAAGTCCATGTTTAAAGTTCATTTCCCATAGTGAAATTTCCAATTTTATTGAATGAATATCCATTTCGTGCTTCGACAGGTCCAATGAGAGGTGCTATCGACATAATTAACGATGTACCTATGACACTACTTACATATCCTTTCTTTCCTCTTTAGCTACTGAATGATCTTATGGTCAAACTGCCATGTTTGATCTTGACTTTTGTTTGTCACAATGCTAAACAGGTCATACAAGCATATGCTTAAACTATTGACTCTCACTTCATATCGGCTCGTAGATAAAGCATCTTCTTACCTTTAATAATGGCTGACCAGACTTCTTAACTCCCTTCATAATACTGAGCTGAATGCATTATAAACCATTCGTGTAGATGCCATGAATAAATTACATATGTGAGCAAATCTGTGGTCCAATATGACCATTAATACAAGTAATTAACCAACAACCTTTACATTAGATACGGCCCACAGTTGTTCACGTTTTGACCAGGCCCAAAGAAGCCAGCCGTTTTACTACTACAATTGGCAAAAAGTACATTTTTGCACAAAATATCATCAAAGGCTTCACAGGCCAGTAAAAATAGGTCCGGATGGACCTGAGCTCATTTGGCATTATCGAAAGACTACGACAATATTGGTTAATATTACATGGATACAAATAAAGTGTCTAAGATCAAATCCCAAATATATGATCTATGAAAAATTGTAAATATGCCTGCCAAACTAGAAATATAGGTGGTATCAATATAATTTTTATAGAAAATAGGGAGGGCATGTCAGTGCATAAGGCCACCAAATATGAAGTCTGTATAATTAACTGCATGCCCAGTATTAAGGTTCAAAGAAAAAAACAAATATAGCTGCCAAATTGTGAATAATGGTCACAGCAACATAATTTTTGCTAGGCTTTGAGATAGGATAAAGAGGCATGTGTGTGTAAGTTATCAAGTCTATGAGCAATAGTGTGCTCAGGGCAGCAGTGCACAGACGATGATGACAATGACGACAATGCCAGACGACGACAACGACGGACGACAGACAATTCACGATTCTATAGGCTCTTTGGCAATTATGCCAAATGAGCCAAAAACATGCAATAATTGTTCATTACAGGGCTAGAAATGCGCATGATAGAGTTCTCATGAACAGATGACATTCCCAGGAGCAAACGCAGGCGAAATAAGTATTGTTAGTGTTTTTATTAATGTATTGATGATGAAAGTACACGTTAATTAACACGAGTGTGAACCTAACACATTGCTAACGGTCATACCTGAAATGTCGTCAATATTTTCTAGCTATCACACATAAACTGCCACATTCATTTCCGAGGAAATTATTTTGCATTTATTAAAATTTATAATAAAGGCAAGTTATACTCAATATAATTACAGTACCTTCAATCCACTTATATTTATTCATGATTTAAGTCCCAAGCCATAAAGAATCAGTACAATGATAACTCAAATTCAATTATATGTAAAACACACGATACTTTTCTAATGTAAAGGTGTCAAAGTAAGTATATCATTACCAGCCTGTGATCCAAATCGCATTAAGGGCTTGTCCCGTGATCAGTAGATTAAATTTCCACAATAGATTTGACTGGAGAATTGTTGCTGTGTTGTGCGTATTTAAGAATCTTCTATCTGTCTAACTTTTTGATTAAAAAAAAAACTTTTCTCACTTGTAATGGCGAAATTATTGTCAACTTTAATTGTCACAAATTAGTCACTTTCACATGCAGTGATCTTTTTGTTTCTACACCGTAGAATAAAACAATGTAATAAGATGATCAAATCTAGAACCTTGGAAATCTCATAACAGTTTAATCTGAGAGTCTGCTCTGTGTTTGGTCATTTATATATGTGCTGCTGCGCAACCTGTCACCCTTGAACCTCAACCTGGTCACCTCTAGTTGACCTGGTCGCTCTTGGGATTCCTGACCAAACTTTCGTACGATACACTTGATCTCTGCTTATTTTAAAGGAAATTACTCTAACTGTATAGACAAAATACTGAAGTCAGTTTTTCATCAAGGATAAGTGGAAAGAGGAAACAAAGGCGCCAGACAATAGCAGCTCCATTTCATTTCCCATTGTTGCGGGATAAATGGCCGTTTGCACCTTTACCAAATGTCGATCACCCTGGTCATCCCCCGGCTCCCAGCGGGAGACAAGTGTCACTTCAAAGTCCATTCTTCTTCTCCATTTCGGTGATAAATGACCAAAACAGGCCCAAAAAGTCTCACAAAATTACAACTTGATGCTAAATGTTCATCTCTGCCAGGGCAACCCAAACCAGCAATTACAGGCCATTATCCATTTTTGCTAATTAGAAAGTTGTTAGTTGTCTTTCCAACTGTCAAAAGTGTGGTCGCTTTTCGTAACGGTAATGGGCTTTGAGTTCACCGTTATGACCAGATTTCGTCAAAATTTTATCCTTGATCACTATATTTATTCTTGGTCTGATCTTCTTTGTTAAAATTTATCCAGACTATATACCAAGCCCCTCCCTTCCTCTCTAAATTGGCACTATCCTAGGATTTCTAGGTACTGCTTGCCAGAATTAGTGCAGAAGACCACGGCATAATCTAGCAACCCAACAAATACACAACGAGAAGAATTACCCGGATAGGCCGGGTAAAATGTCTATCACGCATGGGGGGAGGGTCCATCCCCAGACCTCATCCCCATACATCATTGCCATACTTTATGGCCCTCATTCATGCCTATACCTCATCCCC
>JBCAUI010333183.1:0-15160 GCA_038406195.1 Haplosyllis anthogorgicola | reverse complement strand
TTAACCTATTGCGTTAAGTGTTATCTGTTCGCGAACTAGAGGGAGAACCAGGGAGAAGCCAACCTGTACCTTTACAATATGTGTAATTAAGAAATCCCCACACATATTCTTTGATCCTGTAGAAGTGCATACGAAAGACAGAAAGTACACTGTACGTGTGCTAGAAACATGTACACTTCACTGGTGTGATTTTATTTGGCGAATTTTAAAGCCAAACTCAAGAAGTAAAACTTAACATTTTCAACATACATAGAGAAGCTAATTTCTTACCTGCAGCTGCAGCACTAGAGATGCGTACACTTCCCTCTTCCCCCGGTTGATGTGGCACGACCTGAGACAGGGGCAGTGTGACGGTTGCCTCTACAGTGTATATGAACTCTCCGATCTGTTCGTTTATAAACAGCACGGAACACTGCTTCCTACCGATCTGGAACGGCAGGAACCGAACTTCTATCGTCGACGTTTGGTTAGGTTCGAGGTGGACGAATCGTGTTGTGGTAGAGAACGAGCTCAATCCCGTTTCTGTGAAATATGTATGAATACATGTACGTAAATGTAGGTTTTACTGCATCACACTTGCAGTGCTAGCAGGTGACAATGAATTTGCATAATTTGTAACACATCCTTTCGGAAAACTTTTTCCATTATTAAATTAAGCTTATTTCAAAGTGTACATTAGACATCTGCCTAGGTTTTATTTTAATGAAACAAATAATCGTTTAGTTCTTACCTTCTTCCTTGTCAATAGACGACTCTTGGCGCGACTCCTCCTCTTCTCCCTCTCCCTCTTCCTCCTGTGCCACCGACATCTTTTGTCCGTGATCTATGCGCGACCGAACCTGTCAAAACATTAACCAGTGACATTTACGATCTCATCCAAATAACATATGCCACTTGACCCGTCAAATATACCAATGCATTGTGTATGTACTCTGTTCTAAGGGCTAAAAGTTATTCCATTTCATGGGTTTGACTCCCCACCCCCAAACGGTACCTAGGCAAAGCTGAGTTCATAGACCTCTGGGAAACACTATCTTACACTTATCAACTATCATAATGAAGGATTTTATTTTGTATAGGAATATCTCATGTCGCTCATAATGGAATAAAAGTATAAATGAGTCAAACGGCAAAACGTGCCATTGTGTGAAAAGGATGGCATAATTTTCAAAGTTAACATATAAATATTATTGAAAGTTTAAATGATTGATTATGCACTATTTTTAATGTTTAATATAGTTACAATATAAGTTACTAATCTATTAATGTGGCATGCAAAAGGAAATGGAAGTGTGCAACATAAAGGGGTTGTTTTCTTTTCAAATAAGTTAAATGCTAATGTGTAACGAATTTAATACACCGCACCTGTTTCTTTTTCTTAGTCTTACTGACGAGGCTACTGGTTGAGGTTTCGGCAATACCGTGTGAGCTGAGGAACTGTTCGCGTGACTCTACCAGCATGATGCGGAACTCTCCAGCTTGACCGAACGGGTTTGACACCTCCACTGGGATATAGTGCAGCTCGTAACACGGCGACGTGTACCGAACAGTCTCCTGCAGAGCAACATGGGAATAAATCGTGCAGTTTAAATAAATAGAATAATGCACTATGAAAATAAACGGAAGAGGCGGTGGATCCAGGGGTGATATCAGACGTGTTTCCTCTTAAGGGACCAAATATTCTTCACTTCCATGTGAATTTTGCAAACATTCAATAATTTTATTGTGTTCCTCCTATGGAAACATCTGGATCTGCCAATGCAGGGACAGATCCAGGATTTCTCAACGGAACGGGGTACTGAGGCACTCTGAAGCACTCTTGACCAGTTGCATTGCGGCACCTTGTAATTTAGGTCCCAATAATCCGTGGCATTAAAATAAATTTGCGCCATGCTGGGAAGGAGGTACACTAGAGGTATCCACCAAACCAGATCCACCAATGCAGAACAATGTGCAATAACTATTTCCTGAGGATTTAAAAAAAATTATTTGGATTACATGTCACTTGTAGCGATTTATACATTGGCTCGTGGCATAACAAGTATGGCGGCATTTACTGTACCAGTTACATTGCCACCCGTATGTAAATGGGGTTTTTTCTATTTAAATTTCTAATTTCAATACATGGACTTGTAATCCAAAAAAATAGAACTGAATTTGCAGGAACTGATGTAAAATCAAGCTGTGATACTTTCAAAGCTGAAATGAATTGTGACAAGAACATATTGCATGAAATACATGTATATAAATGCATGCAAAATGAACATACAACAATATTATGCAGTGCGATTTAAAATATCTTTCTTTCTCATTTAACCTTTTGTATGCGCTGTAACATTGATCCCTCTTTTGTTTCCGCTTGGTTTAGGTAATTAACAATAAGAACTGCGAACTCTCCACCACGCGTGAACGGATTTCTCACTTTAATAGAGTACGTCTGGAGCTGGTGCTGCAGTGCCTTCACTTTAACCATCGTCTTTAGATTGCATGAGTAATTTAAATTTAAAATACATTTAGTCCCGTCTTTAGGATGTTCTGGGTTCGAACCCACTATTATGACGTACCAATGAGATTTAGATTTAGCAAATGATGAATGTGGAGAAAAATGTGAACGTGACCTTTTCTGCATTTGATGTTGCTCGTCCTGCCTTACATAACTATGGGCATTTACGTTAGCAACGTCTTATCAGGGGCGGATCCAGGATTTCCCGTTAGGGGGGGTGCCTGGCCCATTGGGGGGGTGCCGACCCCTATTTTTGCCCAAAATTTAGCGAAAAGTGCATGAAAACGAAGAAAATTTGGGCCATTGCGGGGGCACGCGCCGGCGGCGCCCCCCTAGATCTGCCAATGCTTATTGTATCTTATTGTAATGTAAAGTCGTTACCTTTGAGCTGATATTATCTATCTGTGTTGTTAGATTGAACACGAGAGTGGATCCGACACTGGAGCCCTGTCGTCGCCCGACAAGCACTAACACGGCCTCCGCAGGGCGCAGGAAACGACTAGTAAACTCCACTGTTACATTTAATGAGGATTTTGGTCCCAGCGTGATTGTGTCTCCCTTCGATAAAGCAAAGTCCCTGGCATCATGACCAGCTATCAGTGCCGTGTATGTCAGTGGCTTAGTACTCGGGTTGCTTAGCCGAACCTGTAAAATTAAGTGTTGATTACTTTCAAAGTGAGTAAACTGTCCGTTGTCGGAGTTTTAGTGGATCTTCTTTTTTTTCTTCACCAGTGGATCACTTGGATGCGAGGTGTCAGTGGTTGTAGAAAATTTCACGCAAATAGAGGCACCAAACACTGGTTATAGTGTTTATATTTGATTTATTAGGGCTTTCTACAGGTCCAACCGGATTCGACTATTTTGTCTTCTTCAGGAACCATTACTAGGGAGGGAATTTGAATCGTATTATATACCAAATATGTCTGCGGTGGATTGAGTTAGTTTCATTTAGTTTCTTTTTCATAAAAAAATTAAGTGTTGAGTTATGTAAGTATATGTAGTGCTCCGTAATAAACTTTTTATGGATTAATTTAACAAAATAATGTACAGTAGAACCTATTTTGAGCGGCAGCCTAATTTCTTAGAACTAAAATGGCACAAAAGGCAGTATGCTGTACAAAACAGGTAAAATAAACATGGATACTAAGCATTCATTTGACAACAAACTGCTGTAAAGGACAGGTATACCGTACAAAAAGGTGCATCTCAAAACAGATTCTACTGTACTAATTCCTCATGCTCTGCATTCAACATCATCCGCACAGCCCAACACTACAGCAATAACCCCATCTCCTAACCTGTCTGCAGTACTTGTGATAACAACCCACCCCAGCTCAGCCCCTACCCTGTATTCAGTGCTTCGGATAGGATTCAAAAACATTCAACAATGGACAGCGCTTGTAAGCAGCCACTTGGCACCAGCAGACCACATTGAAAAAGAATTCGGCCTACGACTGCAACATGTTCACTATGCTTATAAAAAATGACATTGATATCTTTATAAGCAAGATTTATTCAAATTTACGCAAAACAATTAACCTGTCTTTTGACTGTATCATGAAGTGCCCCGACGAACTCAACACTAGATTTGGGTATATACTGTGGTAGATTGTTGTACAGATGCATCACCAGCAGCATCAGTGCGATGGGATTCGGGTCCGTTATGTCCATAGCTTGGATGTCGTAGTCTATACCAATGTACCGTAATGCATTTGTTACTTTCAGTGCATTGTGTAGACACTGTTCTGCTGTGGCTGGCTGAGTGTACATATCACGAAGATACGTTTTAACCTGAAATACGTCATAGTTCGTTACGTTTACGCCCAAAACTTTTAACATTTTAAAGGCAAGATTGACATGATGTACATATATTAATTTAATTAATTGATTTTCACCACATCATGATTGTTTTACACCTTGAACCAATATTTGACTTCAGTAACTAGCTAAACACCACCTTCAAATAGAATGAAACCTAAGTCACCTGCTCCTAACCAACTAGAATGAAATGATAATGAGACAGTCTTTTGGCCGCATTATCTATCGAATGGCCCCATGAGACTGTTCTCTAGCAAACTATTGTGTGCCCACATTCAATAGACAACCAGTCTGTTAAATAAAACAAACATGACACGGTGTAATGTTTTGCACTTTCTGAATCTATTTCATACTTACCACAAAAGGAACGTGAGCTCCAATAACTGATGCCAGAACCAGACCGTCCAGCAGGTCGAAGTCGAAATTGACGACCCAGCGTGAGGCAGGAATCGGACCTGAAAACGTAAATTACATTTGTGACATCTCTGTTAGTGTCAATGTTCTACTTCCTTTCTGTTTCCATCCCATCTTCTTGAATTACTGTACTGACACACAAGTGCACGTCCACGTATGTGTGAAGGCAGCTATTTCACACCACATATTTCCTTAACATGACAGTTTAGTGATACACTATTTTAAAACGTACATAAAAAGAAACAAAAAAAGAATTAATTGCACACCTCTTGCACTGCCTTGCCATATTATATTCCTCTGTTGCTCGTAATGATAGTTCATCCATAGCAGCATGATTCGCTCTCCTATACAATAAACGTTACTGCACAGTGGGTCTGGGTCCACCATCGGCATTGAACCGTTCTTATATGGCATCGGCAGATTCTTAAATTGTCGTGGTGTGATCTTAGACAGGACTAGAGTCTGTAGGGAAGAAACATAATTTAGTCCGTTGCATTAACATTTGCACTATAGAATTGCTCACCGAGATTCTGACTTCACGGTTCTATGACGAGGAGTGCACTTATAATTATGGGTATGGGCAAAACAACAAATAGAATAAACTAAAGTATGTTTGAACCACCCATTCCGGCCTTCAAGTGCATTTTTAATTTGTGAGGCCCCTCCACATTTTTTTCCAGCCCATTGTTAAGCAAGGACGTGCATGAGACGTAAGAGACACTTGTTCCCTCGTGATGATGATTCACAAGGAGATTGGGTGAGTTCTCTGCCCAGAGTTAAAGTTGTATTGAGACGTTTTTTGTTGAATATTAAACTTTCATTTTTATACCTTCAGCAGCTGTAGACATATATCCGTCCAGGCACGTTTGGACACAGCTTCAAACAGCTGATCCTCCATCGCCTCTTCTTCCTCTGTCTTGACTTTGAAGTCGTGGTGACCCCCAGTCTTGCTCTTCCGGTTTTCCACGGCTTTCTGGTATTGGTTCCACAACTTGTAATCCTCTGGCTCCATTAGGTATTCCGGTTTTATACTCGACACACAACCGCCCTGAGTCCTGTAGTAAGTCAACAAATACAATGAAAAATTTAGTCGAAGTGTAAAAGCTGTAAGTGTGCTGGTGTCTTCAGTGTGTATGCATATGTACACGCTTCTTGCATCTATTTTTCAGATAATCTGTGAGAGTATTCGTAAATATGTTTTAGTCACAAGATAGGTGTCAAGATTCCGGCAAAAAGCTTCCCATTCATTGCAACTTAAAACTCAATATGGAGCACTCCGAATCCGTTTGGCCTGTCTTTCCCCTTTGTGTACAGGTTGTGCACTATTACTGTTCCCACCAAAGTCTTAATCTTTTTTTATCAAATGTATACCTGAGAAAAGTGAGGAGCGTGGCATGCTGCCAGTGGATCTGTTTGACACGATCTATTGGATCGTCGGGAAGTGGGTTGTTGATGGGAATTCCAGGTATGTGTCTCCCGCACAGGTGGTTTATCATGTCGTACACTGTCTTGAACTCCTTCTTTAGGTTGTTCGCCTCACTCACGTTCCCCTTCGCATCGCGTGTCTTTGCCTCTCTCGGTTTTTTGGTCAGACCACTACAATAATCAAAAATACTTTAGGTATGCTGTTGCGGATCCAGGATTTCTCGTTAAAGAGCACAACCTTACTTTTCGAGTGTATCAGCAAAACCACATGAAAATTAAGGAGTTGAGCCATAAAGAGTGTGTGCAGGGCTGGGGTGCACATTTCAGCTGCAGATTACAAGTAGCATGAGAACCCATGCTAACTACCGATATAATATAATGAACATACTCATTACACTGCTTGTTTTCCACATGCTGAAAATAAAGATCTGGACAACGTTCATCATTTAAGTTGTGTTTGACCACATAGTATGAATACATACATATAAACACATAAAAACGTAGGTTGCATTTTATGCAGTTGCTGATGGTTTCTTCATTTTGTAACTGCTTGAGCGCCTACCTTTTAGATAGGTTGATGATTGTCAATTATCTTGTGTACGTACGTTTTAGTATTTAGTTTTTATGTAACATTTGAGAATGTTCTCTCAAGGATCCCACTTACTGATGCAATCATGCGAGGGATAGACAAATAGATAATGACCTTGTGTATAATACAGCTTACGTGAGAACCAGTGTGTTAGTATTTGTAGATGCACGTGTGTGCTCTTAGGCTTATGTACATAGTTTAGTCACATTATAATATTGTGGTGGATCCTGAGCAGTTAACACGGAACATAGTCATGATGCAGGAGTACTTTTATTTTAAAAGCCTTTTTACATGCTGCTGGATTTTGAAAAATATGGGAATTTTAAAACCAAGTGTAGAGACTGACCTCCACCTGCAATTTAAGCTAAATTAAGGGACCAATTGACTCGATTTTTTTATCGATTCAAATGTGCAAAACTATCGGATCCATCACCAAAATAAAACGTTTCTGGTACAAACATTACGTATCAAACCAGTTCTAAGAGAATTAGTAATAACTAATTTAAAACGTTTTAAATCTAAAAGTAAAAATGCTCATTAGGCCTATTGTAACCATCAGCCCTTTTCTTTTAAAATTTCCTAACGAAATTTCTAGAACAGGACAAACCATTAGCATTCATGATGTATGAAAAAGCGATAAGCTAACAGAACAAAATTGTAAGAGTGAACGTAAACATAATGTTCAAATCCCAAGTCTATTAACCCTAGTCTTCTATGTCATGCACTTCTTGAATGTAAAAAAGTTCACATGCTAATGCTTAAAAAAA
This sequence comes from Haplosyllis anthogorgicola, assembly GCA_038406195.1. NCBI lineage: Eukaryota > Metazoa > Annelida > Polychaeta > Phyllodocida > Syllidae > Haplosyllis > Haplosyllis anthogorgicola. The sequence continues at coordinate 7,644 of JBCAUI010333183.1, read as the reverse complement.
TTAATACCCTTTTCCTTTACTATGTTCTCCTTACCTTTTACTCGAACTTTCTTGGACCAATTCATAACTGAAATATTTCTCAACATTAAATTGGGGGCTCATGTTGTCTTTTTTTATCACGGATAATTTGCTACATTCTGGTGGTTAATTGCACACTTTTTCTTTGTTAATATTATGAATCATTGTACAGACATTACTTTATGGAACAGTTGTATAATCATAACTGCACGCTGGGATAGGAGTATTGCTGCAATATTTGTAATTCTTTCATTTGTGCCAATTACACTGGGTATTGGGTGTAGGTGGGTTAGTATGCCTGTGCTCTGGAAAGATGGTTGGGGGGGGGGGCTGGGGAGAGGGGGAGGGGGGCGGGTGGTTGAGTAGAAGAGGTGCCAGGAAAGCAATTAAGTATCTTTTCTTTTTTGTCAGTACATGTCGTATCAATAAATGTTTGTGTTATATGTATTTACAAAAACAATTACATTACATACAGTTTGGATCAATGCGTTTAGCAAGTTTAAACAACTGTGCAGGAAGCCAATCAAATGGAATAATTCAAAATTTGACTTTTCGTCACAAATAACCCAATATTGGTGTTTTATTACAAATTTGTATAGTACTGAGGATTATTTGTGAGAAAAGTGCAAAAGATTTGTATAAACGGCACTGAAGTTCCTTTTAAAATAAAGGTTGCATATTTGCCGAGAACAGTGCTTGATATACAGATACAAGAAAACGCATGCACAAGAGTAAATGTATAATGTGCCTCACCTCCGCAGTGAGTGTGGTACATGGATTGGATGCGGACCCCCTGGCCAGCCCTGTGAAGTGAACCAGCGCTGCACGGCTAGCAGCACCTCCGTGTAGAAGATTCCTTCCTCCGTGTCCTCCTCTGGAAAGAGCGCTGAACCAAGGGAGCGTGACGCCAGGTCCTGCCGACCACGACTGTACGGTTCTGATTCTGTCGGAAATTTATTCAGTGCGCCATCGCGTGGGGTACTTGGGAATGATTCTACGGAGAAATATCAAAATATACTTCTTATATTGGTTTACCTCATTTTAGTCACACATGTACTTGACCTGATATTTTAACTGAGTGTGCTCTTTCACATGTACCCATTCTATCCATGCTACTCATGAATATTAGAGCACAAGTATTTTTCTCAAATGTTGCATTTTTTTCAAATGTGAAACAAAAAACATTTAAGAAAGTACACAGTAAAATATTAGAGAACAATTCATAACGAAGGTTATGCGCACCTAAACCTGAAGTGGTGCTGTCTTCATAACTTGATGACGACACCTCAAAGTTCGACGATGTAGCTGTTGTTGATGGACGACTAGATGGTCTGGAGGGAGATACACACGGTCTGAGCACCGCCTCTCCCATTTTCTCACTCTCCTGTGAGGCAGTTCGCCGGCCCTTTAAGACTGCACCATGCTCCACTATTATCTGATGGTCCGAACGATGCTGCGCAATGAACGGGTAGCATGTCATGAGACAGTTGTCTGCCGTGGCTGTCACTGGGAGTTTGAAACTGAAAGTATGCAAGCATATAAGTATGACATCAATGTGTATGATATGCCTCTCGAATCGAGAGTCTCGATTGTATTTACTGTTTATGGGTTAATACCACTAATCACATGGCCCCTCAACTGAACTACAGTTAGATATGCATGAAATCTCGGATGTGCTCCTACTTTATTTTCCAGTGTTACATTTCGCTGTTTTCATCAACAGATAAATTTCCGTCCCACTTCGTATATGGTGAGGGAATATCAAACTTACGTGTTTCCTTGGTCATCAGTGAACATTACGTCCTGTGAGAATGAAATGGGTTTGTTACACTTGAATGTGATCTTGCAGGGCAGTATAAACGGATCTGACTGACCTTCGTCCCCACAACACGCCTTTATCTCTACAATATCATGTATATAAGTCATTGCCTGTAGACAGATATTTATGATGAAGTGGTTTGCGACGTGAAATATTACTCAAATTAGAACTAGCATATTAATTATTTTGTACATTTTCTTATGGCCTTCTTTGGTTCCAAAACAGGGGTACCAGTGGGCCAAAAATAGTTGCACACCCAAGAAGCAACCGTGTTAGATGTCATCAAAAACTTTGATAAAAAAACCCCAGAAAGTATACGAATACAAACCGTTTCCTTGTGGGAATGTAACAGTGAGTGGGGACACTTTACTACCATCTTCGCATTCCACATCAGCTACGTGAACTTCGAGTGAAGCGGCCCTGAAAAACATCCAAATTCTCGTTTTTTATTAAACGTTTTACACAGCAATCGCTGATATCTGTCAAAAGAATATACTACATGTATTATGTCACTGAGCAGTACATACTTAGTATAGTTAGACGCCAGTATCTGAAACTCTTGAACTACTTCTGTTTCTAATGGCACAGGTGTTAGGACTACGGCGAGGGGATCGAACCAGAGTCGTGCCGCCTGTAACTCTCCACTCAGCGTAACGTAAACGTACGGATGTTCATAATCATCGTCCAGTATCACCGGCACCGAACTCTCGTATTTACCCGGTTTCACTACAAGAATACAAAAGAAATACATACTGATGTACCTTTTAGCTTCATTCACAACCTCAAAATATTCTTTGATTTTAAATGATTTTAAGATGACACAAAATAATTATTGCCATGCTTATATTGCTGTATGTAATTTTCTTTTCATGGAGCATTCAGAATCTAGGGCTTTTTTTCACATTTTATTCGTGATTGTCATCGTTTTGCCTACTCTGGACATCTTACACAACCATTTATCTGGAGTTGCTGGTACCCTGCTTTGGTACTTGGATTTCAAAGTTAGGAGTCATGTATAATAACCTCCTGATGACCAGGCGGACCTCAATCAAAAAAACCCTAGATTTTTTAGCAACGACGACCCCACTGAGCCATGGCCTTAAAGTCTATCGTTCAGATACCGGGAACTATATAGAATATATTGGCATTTGAATAGAGTAGAACTTTAACAACTGCCTATTTTTATTATAGTCATTGAAATTGAATTTCGGACACTGCACTTACACGGACAGAATAAAACGTTGACCGACGTAGTTTGTCCGGGTTCTAGAGTTCCTTCCACACCACCATCACCATGGCTGAGAAACGGCATCCCGCTCGAGTGCAGGAACTTAAAGTTGCCATCTTCCAGAGCCTGGTTACAGTTCCTCAAGTCGAACGTCCACTTCAAGATTTTGTCGCTGTTGTTCACCAACAGTGTCGCCTGGAAATACACATTAAAAGTACATGCATTTATGTCTTTTGCTCTGGCAACCCATTGGTGGATACCATGGGGATGCTGTGGTGCTTGCATGAACCGATGAACCGAAATGCTTTACTCTAAGGCGATTTTTGGAGACAATATCAGAGGGCTCCTGAATGTACTACTGATACATACCTTACTGTGACCATAACCGGAGTTTGCTGCAAGTTCGTGCATGGCAGGCGATAGGATAAAATCTAAGTGTTGATGTGAGAGCTGAAGTGGTTGTCTTAATGCAGTAGCCATGACCTTCCTCCGTGGAGTTATAATATCCACATGCACGGGCCGTGGGTTGATAATGTGCTGTACACTACCACCGTTCTTGTTGTTTGATGGTGCAGGGGTTGGTGGGAAGGGTGTAGGACAAGGTGTGGGTGCTCCCGTCTGATTTATAATAACTGGAATCACAAAGTCATAAGCGGCAACCTGTAACAAAAACAAAAACGTTTTAGTTATTCACGTTGAACAAATGAGCAATTGCATCTTTGCATTTGATTTTATGTACACTACACCTACCATCAACAATCCCCCTTAATTTTTAACGAGACCATATCTATTTTTCGACCAATACAATGAGGTACAAAGCTTGAATTGATGCTTTATTTAACCCTTTAAATTACAACCCACTGTCGTTATATTGTGGCACATGAGGTGGTCATAACTGAGTTTTACTGTATACTGTCAACAGGCCTTGTACACCCACCTCAAGCGGTTTAAAGACGAGTTCTCCAGGCACAACTTCGTTCGGTTCCATTGACACAGAATAAACTCCAGGATTCATCAGGGAGAACGTGAAATCTTCCGATGTCTGTTTCGTCGGAAAGTTCAATGAGAAATCACTGTAGCGTGACAGGTCAAACTCCATCTTGGCCTTCGTATTTGTCTGTATTAAAGTAAGCAATTGAATTATCACAAATTTACCACTCAAGTCACTATGGATTTACAAATGATGAGATTTATCGTTCACAGTTGAATTACTGATCACATCGTTTCAAGAAATTTTGAAAATGAGTTTCTTAGACATCTTAAACGCATTTGTAATAAGCGATAAAGCATGGTGCTGATACTTACTGCAGAAATATTGAAATGTGTTGTAAACAATACTATAAACTAAATCCTACCTTGTTGAGAAGGGCAAACGGTACACTGGTCGAGGATCCGCAGAAAACACCGCCAAAGTTAAATGACTTCTGAAATATATTAATGTACACAGTGAAGAACGTGGTGCAAGACATTATCTGTATTCATTAAAAGTGTGCTGGTTTCTTTATTGTATAATATTATGGCAATAGCTGGTTTCGCACTTACCGTCATTGGGGTAACTTTGAGTTCTCATTGGGATCTCATGTAAACATTGCCAGTTCTTGCCTCATTGAAAATGCATTGAGCTCAAATCTCATCCTCACACATCTTTGGTCAAACTTGAGAGAACGGAATGAACTTTTGATGAGGCCAAGAAGATTACCTGAATGTTGCCTCACTTCAGTTTTGAAGACATTTTTGTATTGTGGCCAATGTTATGAGGAAACGAGACTTGAGCTCATTGCTTTTCCAATGAGGTGAGATTTGGGAATGTTCATGGAGATTTTAGGAGAAGTTCCAATGGAGGAAGAAAAGTACCATCATGGTGGTAAGTGCGAAAAGGCCTATTTAGAAAAAGCAAACCTATGCAATTGCGTACACTCTGCAATAGTACAGACTCAGTAGGTAAAACTTATGTTTGGTTTTCATTTAGGTTTTATATGTTCTTATACCCTGTGGAAAGGCCTGATTCGCATACATATTAACGTGTGCCATTGTTCCCACAAAATGAAAATAACGTGTGGTTCGTGTGTTGGAATGAATTGTCCAAGCCTGGTGATAAGAACGTGTAAATAACGAAGGCATACCACGTTGATATCCACACACGGTGGTTCGGCGGTTCCACCCATCCGTAATTCCAGTGTCTTCCAGCCTCGTATCGCGATCTGAACTCGTGTGTCGAACTTCATGACGGCATTAGGTGCCAGGTCCACCTTAAGCTCTGCTACACCACCGACCGGCACCACGCCGTGCAGTGGACTTACCGTCAGACCTGGGAACGGGTTAGGGTCCAATACCTAATGGGAAAGTCAAAGCATTTGATTATTTTCTGGTTTCGGCAAAGAATTTCTCCTACAGGCTATATTTGTACCTTTGTTTAGATTCTGACGTGCCATGAGATAGGAGATTCATTGTTTTACTACACAATTGTCACGATGTTGTACCACTGTGCTCACATTATGCTTATCACTATGACGCTGCAGAATTATCCTTGATTTCGGATACAGTCGTCCCCACTTATATCGATATCACTTCTATCGATATTTGTTTCGCTTATATCGATATCCCGCTTATATCAATACAATTTTATGTCGCCAAATATATCGATATAACCGGGGACCACTGTCCTCTGGTCAAAAAAGTGTATGCATCAGTGCTCATCGTAACGTATGATAAGATGAAGGCAGTTTCTACCCAATGGGGGTCACTTTTTAACAAAGGCCTGCATATAGGAGGATCACTTAATCCTTTCGACAGATAATTACCTGGAAGTATGCATGGTTGAGACTGCTGTTTTTCAATGTTGCAGATCTGGTGGTTGTTAGGTGAAGCGGAACCTGACCAAACATTATTCGTCTGTCTACAAATGACACATTCGTCGGACCCAACTGCAATATAATGTTTAATGCTTGGGTTTCATTCCAATAATATAAAAGAAATATACATGCAGATTATTTCAAGCATTTCATTAATGTATTTTTAATAGAGCTGCCGTCCGATATTCGAATTCGTTTCAATTTGAAAGTTTACTGGACTTTCAAATGATTTGAAAGAAGTTTCAAATATTCGAATCTGATTTGCTTCCAAGGAAAATGTTGAAATTTGTGATATTTTTCTTAAATATCACAGATATCCTAATCATGGTGTAATAACATATAAAACTATTTCAAAGAAAAGAAATTCCCTTGGCATTCATTAACAAGCACTTCCATGGTCAAACACAAACCGATATATTCGAATATCGATCGAAAGGTATACTTTCGATTTTCGAATGGTCAAAAAACATTCGATGACTGCTCTAATTTTTAATGATACATTAAATTAAGATTTTAAATTTAATTTTTTTTTAAAATTATTTTTTTTTACTCACGTACAGCTAATTGATATATTCGGTCTTTTAAAAACATTTTACCTTTGCTCTACATTTTAACTTTAGTGTGTGGCCACCGTGAACTTGTAATGCAAACATTCCTTCTTCTGGTGCCATAAACGACGGATGAAATACGACTTCACAGTCCAGATCAGCATTAGCATCAACAAAACCTGAAACGAAATAATTGTCGTGAAATTTACTCCGATGAGGTGAGGGTACACTAAAGTGATCAAACCATATTAATCTTGTGATCCGTAAAAAGTTTTCGTTCACCAGACACATCTAAATGACGAATGTATGACACCCTTAACTGAGTGATCGGTAATGTGACACTCACTAGTGCCTGACATGAAACTCACTAGTTTCTAGCATCTGACAAGAATGCTTGAAATGGAAGTATGTAATACACAGGCCCTCCACAGATGATTCAATAAAATTCCTGATTTTAAAGCCAAACAGTGAGTCGTTCAAAACAGATGTATCAGTGCCCTGGCCTCACCACTCTACCAGAAATGGGACTGTGCTAGTTGCCACTTAAAAAGAAAGTAAATACCTGTAGCAGGTCTGATAGAGAATGCAGTGCCTCGTTCTCCGAGGATCGGGCTCCATGTAAACTCTGCCGGGTGGTTGAGGGGGTTCCTCAGGGAAACTACGCCTCTGATCCCGGCCTCAGCAGGGAGACCCAGTGCCGGTTGCAGCTCTATCTCATCTGCAGACAGCTCCAGACTCACCGGTACAACTTCCGCCAGCACCGTCACGTGGTTCTTGTAGAACGCATTGATTGAGTAGTCAAGGGACCTGTGTGAGATGAAACATAATACACAAAAAAACATAAAACATTTAATTGCTATTAAAAGAATTTTACAACAAGAATTCCTTCCGATCTAAGACCGAACCGCCCGCTTCCCAAATAGTCATTAAAATGCCATAAACATTAATACATTTTTAAAAATCCTGAAAAGCAAAAATTGACCTTCAAGTGACCTTCAGGAGTTTGACCTATATTTTGACCTTTACCTTGTGCATTGCTCACAACTTTTAGAACATATGATTTTGGCATGTGCCAGTCAAAATTTGACATTTTTTAATGGTGTGACCTTGAACTTGACCCAATGACCTTGATACTCAAACTTGACCTAGATATCATAAAGATGTACCACCATACCAAAA
>JBCAUI010333072.1:0-15160 GCA_038406195.1 Haplosyllis anthogorgicola | reverse complement strand
CCCCCCCCCCCCCCCCCCCCCCCCCCCCCCCCCCCCCCCCCCCCCCCCCCCCCCCCCCCCCCTTAGATCCGCCAATGTAGTTGATATTTCAAGGTCCCACTGGCCGAGTCATTGGACCCAAAGTAAATCATGACAACTGCAGGGGGTGGGATCGGATTAGGATATGTGCCTGACTAGGAGTTATTCGCACACATAAATCATGAGCCCCATTGACTTGCACAAGTTTAAAATTTTGACAAATGGAAGCTTGCAGTCACCTGTAACATGCTTCAGTCAGATCTGTGTCTATCATAGATCCGACTGAAACATAATACTGGCCCCTTCCTGCTTACATTTGGCTGTCAAATCTTGTAATATTTAATTTGATTCAATTTCCAACTTCGGTAAATCTTCCATGTGTCATAAGTTGCACAAAAGAAATACTTGGAACACGCACAAACACTCCCTGTGCAGCAGCTACTTAATTAGTTAATGAATATTCATGATAGTGCCTCCAGCAATCCAGCTACTAGAACCTGTACCTCTCTCTGTATGTTACCAGCAGCTGAAGAGAACAGACTTGTATCTCTGGTAGTCTTTTAGAAATAAAATAGTTGTGTGTAAAGGATCTCTTAGTCTTATTCCAATGCGTTCCGCGTGAGGATCCGGCATTAAGGAACTCTTCCAATACTTGTAAACTTCGTCATCAAACAGTGCCAAAATTTTAAACTTGTACAAGGCAATGGGGCTCTTGATTTGTGATTATTTGCGACATGATCTTGGGGAATTTGGAGAACAAGTCTTGATCAAATGTACAGGAAAGATCATGTCGCACAAATAATCACAAATCAAGAGCCCCATTAGCCAATATTCATTAGCCACCTGTCGAAAAAATTCTAATCCGGCAAACAAACCCTGAACCGATCCCACCCCGTGACTGAGGCCTAAATAGACAGCCTATTGCCCATTAACAACAATCAATGTATTTGTGAAGACTCATCATAATTATTTCAATAGTTTCGTGATTTCACACACACTTACATATTTTAGATTCATTAACATGCATGATAGAAAAATAGAAAATTGAGCACCTTGGTTCACATGATCAGAGACAAAATTGGCGGTCCTCAGGCCTACTCCAACAGGAAAAACTAATATTGTATGACTACCTCCTTAATTTGTTTAATTAATAATACAAAATTTTGATTGCAGAATTATTTAAATGATATTTACTAAAGATGTGTTTACTAAAGATGTATCAAACGTACAGCGCGTCTTCATAAACTACACGGTCCTTTCCTTAACGGCCGTTAAGGCTGTCACGCTGGTCTAGGAGTGTGCACCCCTTACAGGGCATTGAGGTTTCCAGGGCTGCTTAAGACAACAAATTGCAGCACGCCCACTAATTTTTGACCGTGTAGTTTATGAAGACACGCTGTGATATAAATTCAAGATGTTGGTACCAAGTGCTCTCCACGTTTTGGTGAGTATTCTCTGGTACCCACATTACAAATAACCACATTTTTGACGACACTATAACCCTAGCTCACTGTCCTCTAATTTGTTAGCTTTTTTCTTCTATTTTAGGCTAATGCATGTATTTTTTTTATGGAATCAAATCTTAATTACTAAGCCGGGCCTGTCCTGAGTCCACACACAAACCTATGACGTACATGATAACGTGACGCAATGTAACGTAACGTAACGTGACGTAACGCCGGGGTGGGTTTTACTAGTGTTTATAAATATCAAATGTATATCTGACGACTGCCATTATAAAATGTTAAATTTTATGTATGAGTGATAATGACAACTGATAACGAGCTAATAAAACATGGAATGATGTACATCTATGTAATAGTTTGACATGTGAGGAAGAATGACATTTCTTGTCGATCTTAGATCACAGTCTAGGCGACATTTTGACACAAACCCAAAACATCAGGATACAAACAGTAGTCGACAAATTTCCACAGTTTACGAGCATAGAAAGAAAGAATATCCTTCACCAACTCCATCCAGTAACTAAAATCATTATAAGTCACAGTGCGTCTTCATAAACTAAACGCACCGCCCTTAACGCACAGACGGTTTTGCCGTAATATTAAGCCAATGTGGCTAACGCTCACGGGAAGCTCAATGAATGCTAAACGCACCAAACTTAGCGTGCTTTAGTTTATGAAGACATGTTGTATATCAGCAACATTTAGTGCATAGTAGTGTGTAGTGCGCAACAATCACAGCATTTCTCTGAGAAATAATTACTTGTAACTGTCAAATTCAGATTCTAACATCTTCTATCAATTACTATCAAAGGTACATAAAGATTTTTATGTAACTACATATCGTGCATTGTTCAACTCTACTTGCTTACAAACAAAACGTTTGAAATACTGTGAAGTACTTGTGGTTACTTAATCCTCAAGATCCTTTGGTTCTCTACGACAATGTTGTTTGATTAGTCTATCACGCGAAGCGTTGACAGACTACTGTAGACGGTAAAGTGGTTTCGCTATGAACTCAAAAAATTGAGGACGAGGTGTTGGGGATGGACCCCCCCCCCCAGGTGAGGACGAGGTGTGGGGATGAGGTATGGGGATGGACCCCCCCCCAAGGGAGGTGAGGTGCCACGTGACAGGCCACGTGATAGGCCACGTGATAGATTATTTACCCGGCTTTCCCGGGTAATTCCTCTTGTTATTATATTATTGCAACTTTTAAACTTTCCATTTTATGTCCTCAGTTCGTGTAATTTTTTAGAGAAAAGGATTAAATCTGATAAAATTTGAGGACAAATAATTTTCTGTTAAAGTAATGACCAAAACAATAATTTATTCTAACCTTGTGTTTTACTTAGTATATACAGCTCACACATAAGAAACTTAATACGACAGAAACCTTAGCGTATATTACGCCTACCCTATGAAACATGAATCCCCATTGTTCCAAAAAGACCAAAACTTAATCTAAAGAAGTGACGTCAATACAGTTCTTGTTGTTCTGGAGACTCTTATCAAATACTTTATGTTTTATGCAGTGTTTGTGTTTTTGAATTGTAAACATGCAGTTTAGAACTGCTTTTGTTTAAACAAATTTGTCTACATTAGTTTTGCATGATGATATTGTGATATTCCCCAGATTCACAATGATTAGAATTTGTGCTTTTTATATTAGTGCAGAAGCGGGCCACAAGTTGATTCGTTATTGTTCTCTACTTCATTATTTAACAGACTTTAGTGCACCTGCATCACAATGGAAATTTATGTCAAAACTGTCAAAAGTATCAGCATGTTGTCATTTGTCATGGACTAATATATAAGCATAAAATTCCATTAGTGGTCAATGTTTAATGATTGAGAGTGCTATGTATGACAGTTTTGTCATTTGAGCTCCATTGTCGTGCTGGTATAATCAGGTTAGAATCTGTATTTTATTTTAGGGGATAAAATTCTTATCAACAATGTCGTACTTTCATTCACATCAATAGCACGGCTTGGGATTATTTTGATCTTAAGATCCCCGATTGCTAGGAATTTGAGGAGCTGCGGAACAATAAAAAATACCTTGAACGAAATTTCATCCTCTGTAACCAGTACCAAATTCCACAATTTCATACCAATGAAATTCCATCTCAAAATCAGGAAATGCATTTTTTTATTTCTTTTGATGAAGGTAAAATTGATGTGATAGTACTTGTTCAAATAGAAAAATCTTTAATATCGGTGTCCCCCACTTCAAATTTTAAAATGCACAAGAGGTCTTGCAGAATTAGTCTTTGGTAATTAATTACGTATTAATTCAATTTGGCATGTTTCATCGATCTGCGTAGGTTAGGTTTATAATGCCTTTTATTTATATTAATGTTTCATTCACTTTAATAAACGACGCTGCTGTTATTATCGTTGTAATGATTATTCCTATTTTTTTGTATCGCAATAAATATTCTTCCACGCATTACGACTGTAAATATTTTCTACACATGATGAAATACGTATTTTTGTTTTAGAATTCTTTTACAGTGGAAATGTAATTGAATTAGTGGAACGCTAAATTAAGAGTTCTGATAATAAACTAGATAAGGTTAAGAGCCAAGTGCCAAAACTATATTGTTACTCTCTCAGAGACGAGATACGGATAACGTACAGTGCAATTTTAACAGTTTGCAGATCGTATGAGCTACAAAAGGTGTATTTCCTTGTTAGCTTCCAAAGGCAAAAATGTATAAAAAAAAAGCTTTTAAATACTTATCTAAACGCTCTTGGTTGATAAAATCACGTTGACAGTGTATAATCAATAGTAAGCCATGTTATGTCAATTTAATTCCATGAAAGCTAAAATATGTACACAAAAGTTATTAAGTTTTGGTGGTGTCACTGACAGGAACAATGAGCTGAGATGGGGTTATGGTAGAGATTTTCAAAAGAGTGGCTTGCTTTAGGTAGAGATTGAGGAAAAATCGTTCAGGTGGCCGTAAGACATTGATGTAAAGCTTTTTGTTTGAGTTTTTGTGAAAAATCCTCAATCATAAAAAACTATAATAGAGTTTGAAAGACAGTGATACTTTGGTTCTTTTACAAGACATGATAGGACTTCGTGTGGGAGAATATCTATTACACACATTGCGGCTGTAATGAAGAAATAAATATTTTATAGTCAGGAGGCAAAAGAGGCATTATAATATCAATATACATTAGCCAATAGGAAAACAGATAAAGAAGATGTAATAAGACTTTACGGAGTGGTAAATAGATGGCTTACATTTATGATGGTTACAATCAATGGGACTGGCAGAGATCATACCAGCTGTGTGATAGTTTAGGGAGGCAGTGAAGGGAGATCGATCACTAGGCGCAGGATGAAGCTGCTTGAGCGGTGACACGCTGGCCTGCGAACCCCGGACACGCCTGTCGTAGCCGCCCCACTCACTACCTGCCCGGGACAGGGGGTGTCAACAGGCGATATACCAATACCATTAGAACGATCTACTTTTTCATAACGCAGTACGATGCAGACGGACACACGAAACTCTTGTAGGGCTTTGTTTAATCCATGCCAGAGATTTCACAGCAGATATGAGCATCAACTTAACTACACAAGCAATATTCGGTAAATGGAATTTTCGAAGCCAATCACCTTCAATTACAGAGCATTAAACGTTTGGATGGATAACTTGATAAGGCCAAATTACTGGATTGAATTAGTAATGGACGATACAAAGTGGAAATCGATGTTCCCAGATTACAACAATTGTTGAACTCCCAAACAAGCTTTCCTCAAATCGAATCAGAATAAACTCGTATTAACTTAAGTGGTTAAGAGACCTGGTCGCGGAATAACTCAAGGAAAGTTGGATATGTTCACAAAGTCAGCTGCCTGTTATATTTTTCTCCTGTTTGATTCGCTGTAGAATTTATATGCCTACATTACAGAGGAAATCTTCACAAGAAAAACTTCAAGAAAAACATTTTTCATTGTCAAGGAAATTGCGAAAATTTATAAATAATTTTAAATGTGAGGAACCTTTTACAGACGCACACATAAAGAAGAAACTTAGGGATACAGAGAGAGCCGAGTTGCATGGGAGAAAGATTTCATCTTTGTGAAACACGTTTCCGTAAGTTTGTACGTGAACGACTATCTAAAATCTAATACAAAATAAACACAGTGGTAGATTTGAGGATGTCGTGAGTAATGGTGACTGTAAAGTTGGGCTGTCGAGGTTTGTTGCATGTAGCTTAATTACCTGTTAAGGCAATAAAGATGTGCAGTAGAAGCTGACAAACATGAAACTGATGCATTTGCGTCGTCTTTTTACTGCTATATCATGTGTGGCCGTGTCATGCACGGGTTTCATAATCTACCTAAACAGTCTAACTATGCCGAGAAACGTCGAATTAGAGAATTTAGAATCAAACGCGGAGATTTCAGCCTTCATAAGCAATAAGAATGTTGTACGTGGGTTGATAAGACGGAAGGTACATCGTGATCAAAGTGCGGCTTATGCAGCTTTGGCAGGAGATGAGGAACAGTGGCCAGCGGAGAACCGAGAGGATTTGCAGGCATGGGACTCAGACATCAGAGGCCCTATCATCCAGCGTAATGTTGATGAGCAACCGTCAACAGCACCCAGTAGACACCTGCTCCCTTCAGCCTACTTGACCACTTCACCTAGGCCAAGCGATCGCTCATCCCTACTAAGCACTACCAATTCACCAATGTACATACATCATGCAAAAACCTCGTCAAACGAATCTGCTACCGCAGACAACATTAAACCCAGTGCCAAATCTGTGCCGCTCAGTCACCACAAAGAGCAAGGGAAGGATTCCATATGGTCGTCCCCCGGGAAACCCTGGGACGATAGGATAGTACAGCAGCTTAGTTATCTGCCTCAAAGAACATCACAAAGTATCGAGGAGGACAGGTTGAGGACTATATTAGTGTACAGTAGTCTGGGTGCTACTCCTCCAGGCAGAGAAAAGTTCCTCAGAGACAAATGTCCCATAGACAAGTGCACATTAACCACTGATGTGAGGTGGATTGCTGAGGCTGATGCGATCGTCTTTCCCTATGACCCCGGGGTAGAAGTGAAGTCCTGGCCTCGGCGGCCCCCTCATCAAATCTGGGTGCTATCCTTGCTCGAATCCCCGCTGAATCTGCCTTCCATTAGCGGCTTGTCCAACCAGATCAACTGGACAGCTACATATCGTTTAGATTCTACAATTGTCACACCATATGAAAAGTTTGTGCCTTATGGCAATAAAGCTTTACAAGAGAGACCTCCCCAAGACATTACCCCAACTCTCAGGGGGAAGACAAAGCAGGTGGCATGGTTTGTGTCGAACTGCGTATCGGCCAATCGGAGGATGGAATACGCAAGGGACCTGTCCAACTATATCCAGGTGGATATTTATGGGGAGTGTGGTAAACTGAAGTGTTCCAAACTAGAACCAACACAATGCCAAAATATCCTTCGAAAAGATTATAAATTCTTTCTCGCCTTTGAAAATTCAAACTGTCAGTATTATATAACTGAGAAATTCTTCAATGCCTTACGGTGAGTATGTACACTTTCTAGGTTTTTCGTCCACGCACATTATCTTATTGGCTAATAATCGAATACTAACAAGGAATATTCCAAGGTTTATTTTGTTATTAAAATAAAGGACAACTGAGCTGAGTAGTTTTTATTCGTCTCAACAGTACAGAAAAGATCCGAACTAACAGAATTTTTCTAAACTGATTCCCGAAGGAAGGCATAATGTGCACAAAAATAATACATTCATTCTGATTGATGTTATTTCAAAATTTATAACAACTAGTTGCAGACATTAGCTGCGATTATGATTGATTTGAGCCATATTGTTTTCCATTTGGGCTTCATTCAAAAGCTGAACTAACCGATGATTTATTGTTGTGCTTTGGTACAAAATATACCATAAAATGACTGCTTCAAATGTATTGAAAAAATACAAAGGAACAAAGACTTAAAAGAACACTGAGACTGGGATGGTGGATGGAATAATTTCAGCCTCACCATCTATTTTTTTCCAAATCAATGCGTTTTTGCACTTAATTGTTCTCCAAGGAATCAACACTGTGATAGATAGACATAAAATGTGAATACAGCTTTGGTACAGAAACATTAGTCATTGTATTGGCCCTTTTATTGTTAATATTCTGGTATGACCCTCTAAAATATAGTAAAAAGGGTCGTAATCCATCATTTCTTTATAACATGAATAACGAGGGAACTCGTCAGCTTTGCCGCAGCAGGGTGATAAATAACGATCCTCACACACGGAAAATAAACGGACTTCTACAAGTCCATTGTTTTACACAGTTTGAATGAATTTGTTCGTTTGCTCACCTGCCTTGCTGTAACTCTTGGTGTTATCTTACACCATTTGCGTTATTTCCCTGCCTGGCATAGAGAACTTTAAAAAACGTATTGTTTTGCAGATTGGATGATATAATAAATATTGAACTGTCGTTCTTATTACAATCAACTATGTCCTTCATTTTATTCTACCTGAAATGTACTCTTAAAAGTTTAAATTAATAGATGTTCAGGCGCGGATCCAGGATTTGGTCAAGGAGAGGGCAACTCGTCAAGTGCCCATGTTTGCCAACCGAGTGAAGCCAAGTCATGCGAGCACAGTGAGTGAATAATGGCATGGAGTCTGGGGTCTGCCTAATGACCCCAGAAGCCCTAGGGGTTTTCATTAAAAAATATGCATTCTCCTGTATTTCTGGGAACCTTTTATGTTTAATTTTTCTAAATATTTTTGGTAATTTTTGGCAATTCTGTTATTTTTCACATTTATAAGTTTGCTTTTATAGCTTGACTGTTTTAGTTTTTATGTGAATGAATTGATTTTCATTTATTAATCCTGAGTACAATATTATATTACCATGTACATTCTGATAGAGTGAAAATTTATTCATAAGCCATGCTGATATGAATCATGTGGGGGACATGATCAACACACATGTGAATAATGATAAAAGTTTAGACAGGAATATACAAGAGACATGATGGCATATCTGTGAAAAATACTCAATAAAAAGTAGTAAGAAGATAAGATAACTGTAGACCTATTATGCCTAGCAAAGTGAGGCTAGAAAAATTTTAGAGACATTCTGATGAAAATAGTGCCAAATGCAGCCAGGCTGGAACATTTTTGGAAAAATTATTCATAAATGTTATGTCAAGCAAAGTGAGGCTGAAATTTATTTTACAAAATGCAGCCTAATTTTAGGGTGTTGAGGTGCTGGGACCCCAAAGTTGGGCCCCAAAACTGGGGGCTGGGGGGGGGGCAGGGCCCCCTGGATCTGCTACAGGATGTTATTGAAATCAAACTTTTAATATCAGTGCTGCTTGAACTAAATATTTCGCAGATTTCCTCAAATGGCTTCGTAAAATAATCCTAATAATTACTTGTATTTATAAATCATTGTAAACAGAGTTTCTTCAGAGCGCGAATTCACTTATTCTCTTTTGTCTGTTTCCATTGAATTATGGAACTGTCTGCTTGTCTGTATTTACTTTTGAAATATTTACTTGTCCCTGATGATACTGTAGAGTTATTACCATACGCCCTGGGGAATTCATTTTGATTTTGTTGCTCTTTGTTGTCTTCCCCATCATGAAAGCACTAAATTGGATATGAGTTGGACTCCCAGTGGCTTCATCATATTTCAGAGGATTTCCGAGCCGGGGAGAAAATGGAATTGCAGCAATTTGTTTAAATGAAATAAACATATACAAAGTGCTCTCAGGTTGTTTAGTGAACAGACAAAACCTAATTATTTGATAAAAACCTTCAGGCTTTGATCTCTTTGTGCCAAAATCACATACACTGAAAACAAAATTCAAAACCTTGATATTATGTCTGAAATGTTCCTCCAAATCTCCCCGCGACTTATTTCGGTTGCTTTATCTGAAGACAATTACCCAAATATTGTTCCTTTACAAATAGGACATTGTGCACTAATTAAACAGCAGCTGATGCCTCTGTTCATAAGGCGTACATTTAATATGAACAATTTAAGAAAAGCTTTGTAGATTATTAGAAAAAAAGATTTTTTTTTGTGTTGTGGGTGACTAAATGGGTCGATTTTCTTTTCTTGATTTTTGTTGGACCAGGATCCTTTTTTTGGGGCCACTGATTGTCCCTATTTTGAACTTCGTGTGACCATCCCCATCGGTTTTAAAGCCAGGGTAGGTCTATCGTCTGCATTCTTGCTTGCTTGTTTGGCGGCCTTTTGCACCAATAGGTGTGTACAAATGGGTCCAGTTAGTTGTTGGGGAAAATGACTTAAATCAAAGTGACATATCGTGCGAATACATTTTAGAAAGCCACAGCAATAATTGTAAGGTCAGTGTCACATAGATTGATTGAATTATTGCCATCCCCAATATATTGGATCAATTCGCAGAACAGTTTTCCTAATCTATATTGGACATGATTCATGTAGATGGCAATTACGCTAAATTTCTACATTATGGCACTCGTATCACAGTCATTATTGTTCATATAAGTACATCTCTTTTACATTAGGTAGATCAGTACAAATTATTTATCACATGTCAGTGCTGGGGTCATGGGAGATATATTCCATGTATTCCATTCTTTTCAAGCAGTTATATCGATCAAAACCATACCCCCTTTCATGCATTGTCTCATATTGAAATTCACATGAAATATTGATGTATTTAAATGTGTGTTTTATTGAGATGGAAATCAAGGATCAATAGACAGCTTGGGTTGCAATGGGACAGATATTGTATCGAGTATTGTGTTCCCACCAGCGATAATTGTTATTGCCGCAAATTGTAATGTTTGCGCTCCATTTTATTTCAATTGCCATCAAGTGGTGCTCGATAGTTTTCGTTATTTGTCACTTATTATTGCCATCCAAATGGTAACTTTATATTTCAAGCCAATGAAAAGGGCTGAGTACTTGCATTGACGAAAATGGAAAGTGGCTAATCAAGATCACATTTATAATTCAGAATTTATTATTCATGTATTTTTGTGGCATGTACTAAATATTTGATCATCTGAATGACATTTGTTATTCGGTTTCGGAACAGTTTGGAACAAGGTTTTTTACACTGTGCTATTGACATGGATAAAACTGCAACGTTAAATTCTATTGAAACGAATCTAAGAGACTTCCTGTGTTTAGCTAACTTTATGAAAATCTGTTTAATCTCAATATTATTCTTTTCGCAATACCATCTATATATGCTATTTCTTATCTCTGTCAAACATTTCAGAAACGATGTCATCCCTATTGTAATGGGAGCGAGGAAAGAAGACTACCTGGCTGTGGCTCCACCTCATTCCTTCATACATGTTGAGGATTTTTCTTCCCCTAAAGAACTGGCCCAATATCTTCATGTGCTGAGCAAAAACCAAACACTTTATGGGGAATACTTCAGATGGAAAAATAGTAGTCATTTCATTGACACAAAATTCTGGTGTCGACTATGTTCATTTCTTCATTCAAGTGATAAACCACCAATGTGGTATTCAAACATTGATAACTGGTGGCGAGGCAATGATACGTGCACAATTGACAAGTGGAGTAGAAAACAGGATTATATCACAGATTGGAGGAGATTTGGATGAGTAATTCATCACATTGTTACTCCAAGTTATGAATTTTAATCGTCTTTCATCATAATTTCTGTGATAATAACATTGTTCCAAAAACTAAATATGAATTTCCTTATTTTTTTGCTTTTAAAATTTTCAAATGGGTAGGTTAACAGCCAGAAGCTCCTGGCTAGTTTGTTTGTTAAAAATATTTTAGTTATTCTGATTTTAGGGATGACAGACTAAAATTCCATAATATTTGTCATAAATTTCGACTGTATTTCAGTTAATCTGTAGTTACATATTCCAGCTATAATGTTACAGCTATAATAATAATGTCATTATAATGTAATTATATTGTATAATATAATGTAATTATATTATATTGTAATTATAATGTTATCCAAAGTCCAGAAAAAGCCAGATAGTTCCTCTCAGTCCAACGTGAAAATCTACCACATTTCGCTTCTAGGAAAAGCAGAATAAAGTGGATTTTGACGCCGTACTGCGGGCAAACGAAGTGAATATCTATTGTTCTCCATTGGAATAGTTTTCTGTCAATTTTCTAGATTTGTCGCGACTACTAAAATTCAATCGTCGACTAGTCGAGTATCATTAGTCGACAATAATCGACTAGACTAGACTAGACTAGACTAGTCAAATCTGCTGCCATTGCAAAAAGTTGACCAGGACCCCCCCCCCCCCCACCCCGGACTGGGGAAATGCATTTCTGGCCATTTCAGACAATTCCAGGCAACAGTCGGGGTAGGTGGGAGGCATTAGGGTCAGTGCTCCTATCTGGACACCTCGTTTTAGTTCTGTGACCGTATGAAAATTCAAATCTTATGATAATTAATAAATTACCATGAAGCAAGTGTGATATGTCCCTATGAAAATTCTGGCTTACATTAAATTGAAACAGTTGATGTGTGATGACTAGTCAACTGCCAGTATATTTTGTCGACTAACATTTCAAACTCGACGGGTCGACTATTCCGACTGGTCGGGACAACTCTACAATTTTTACAGAGCTACTATTTCACCCCAAATTTAGTTCATCCCAAATTATGTTATAATGATACAAATTAATTTTCAGCAGAAACTGTCTTCGAGAAACAACATTCCCATATTTCGAAATATCATGAACAACACACTGGAAATGTGAATAACCTATTCAGTTTTATTTGTCACTTCTAAAGAATGTGTCTTGCTAGAAGCCAATACCTTTAAAGTTTACGCAGCTTACACATGACAAACAGCTACATCCAGACAAAGATGCGTGCAAATAGCCTGTGTGAAATTATAATCCAACATAGACTTTCATATTTTTTAACATTTCCGAGGTGCATTGATGTCAAGTAAATTCTAATGCTCTGACATATTTTGTAAGCATGGTCAACCTTCCTTCATGCTCTCCGGCTGGAAGCTAGAGATACGTGAGTGATACCGTAATGGTGATGGGTGGTGATTGCATTATTTTCTATTTATTCGCTAATGTACAGAATCACTGTTGCCTGTTACATTACCATTACTTACAATTTACACTGACAGGAACTTAGTTACTGCAGCACAAAGCATAAATGCCTTTTCTCATGTCACACTAAATGATTACTACTGTTGACAAGACCGCAGTTATCTCTAACATATATTTTATGTTGTTTCTTTCATGTTGCATCCTTCACATTTCAAGGTTTATGAAACTAAAATGTAGTTGTGTCAGAATTTAAAACGAGCATTGCAGAAAATTTCAAATTTGAAAACGTTCATTGCTTGTGTTTAGTTATCTGATGTCTTTTTACCAAATATCTAGATAAACTAGAAACCTGAAGCAGGAATTCTTTGTAGCAGGAGCTTTGGTGCTAAAATGTACCGTCTCCAGAAATCATCTTCCGTTTTGTGCAATAATTTCCTGTAAGAATCCTATTTAAAAACCACCAAATAGAAATGAAGACAATTTTCACTTACGCTTTCTCAGGAATAATTGCATAAAGTGTTTTTTATATTTCATATTTTAAGTTGGTTAGTACACTTATGAAGGACATTTAGAAATTCCCGTTGTTGGGATTTCGCGGACTGTCTGTACATACGAAGGTGATGATTTACCAATATGTAGAAATTGCACCGGACTAAACTATGATTAGTGTTTACAATTTAGGAAAGATGCTATACATCCTGTGACAGAAGTACACGCGAAATCCACATCACTGAGTAATGAATAATTTCACGTGCCTATCCTAAATGTTCCCGAGATTGTTTGACAATCATTTTGGAAGATGTAGAACACCATTGCTAAGGCCAGGGCTGTGGATGACTGATGCAGCTTTATCTAGACTTCTAAAGAATCCAGCTAGGAAAGAGAGGTCTGGTAACTGATATGCGGTAAGGACAATGGAAAACTGATGTGCATTGAATTCGTGTCACCAGGAAACTCTACATCATATGAAGGCAAACCTAGGAGTTTTTTTGGAAACTTCTAAGATTTCTACATTTTTACATCTCAACAAATCTTTGTTTCTACCAATTATTTTTTTAAACAATTTCATCCGTCGTTTGATGTTGATTGAGAAGTCAATCCATATTCTACATACAATAAAATCTGCATTGGGCCAACTCTCCTTTTTTATGAAGAAAGGTAAGCGGATAACAGTTCGCCCAATGGATAGTACGCCCAATGCTGATTTTATTGTAGCTATCACAACGCGTATTTAACCCACTGTTACATGTCTACGTGTTTATACAATTTGAGCTCCCAATGGCTTCATCAAATTTAAGGGAATAACACAAAACGAACACAAATTATTAAATATTTATTCAAACGGTTCTCAATGTATTGCTCGGAACGACGAACATATCTGTTCAGCATCTTATCTAATCTAATGGGTGAAATGTCTGTACAGACTTCATTTCTATTTGGTAGCTTAAGAAAGGGAGCCAAAAAGAAAAAAAGTGAATAGCATTTCATGAGTCACTCAAATCAAGGAAATGGTTTTAACTTTGAATTGTTTGGAAACAAAAGAATTTTCTACCGTGCTATTGACTCGTACGAAAGATAGAGTGAAATTCCGTTCCTGTTCCAAAACAAGAACTCCATTTTTAAGAAAATTTACAAAAGAATTTTTCGCAGTGTTTTTTGTTCAAAGTAAAGAAACCGAATGCATGACATTCTATTATTTGCAAAATGGAATAAATTTTCAGGAGCTGATTTTGCCTTACGCCAAATTAGAATTAAGAAGGATAAATTCGTGGCCACCTTTATGAATAAATTTTTAAAATGTAATTATGTTGATACTTGCAATATGGTTGGAAGGCTGTGAAACAAATGCTCATTTTTGTTAACAAGCCTTCAGCGAATAAATTATGATCTGTCATAAAACATATAATCATAATAACACAGTTAATTACATTTCAGCTTGTAATTACAGGTTCCATGTTCAAGTCATTAATTGCTCTTCCTTTCCATAACTATGTGAAAAGGGATTCCTCGGTTAAAGCCCATTTGACTGCAGTAGAACTGTATGAAACTGTCCCAGGTTTACGCACTTTGGGACTGTGTAATCAATTCAAATGGTAATATTTTTTTTTCAATTCTGGAACAATAGCACGTCAAAAGCACAGCGTGGAATTTCTGTTCTCTCTTTTGTTCTGCACGTTTCCGAATTGATAGGAATTTCATGATTTGAAAACTTGCGCAGTGTAAGGACGTCATTAAAGAAACTGTTTTTGCAATTTAGTAACAAACTATTTTAAGGAATTACACGCATGCAAATAGTTGAAGTAATCTTTTGCTTTTTTAAACAATAAGCTCTCTTACCGTAACTTGGTACAAATACAAACTAATGGCCTCTTATCAGATAGGTCTATTGTCGTAACCCACGTTGAGATATTCTCGACGGAAACATGTAATAAATCAAGGAATTGACGCACATAACCGGTACCAGCCCCCACAAATTTCATTTAACCTTATACACCAATAATAGTGGTGCACGTAGTATGAATTCTTCACCGTGACGAACTCGATAACCAATCGTTTAGCTATCTGCATTCGAGCATGTAAATGTTGTTAAGTATTTAAA
>JBCAUI010332961.1:0-15160 GCA_038406195.1 Haplosyllis anthogorgicola | reverse complement strand
AATATTACGCATACAAGAAAGAACATTTTTTTATACAGTAACGTTGGTAAACATTGCAAATCGCATTTCTGCCCCAGGAACAATGATTGACAAACCATCACAAATACGCACATGCGAAAATAACCACCCATTGCCTACAAAACAAATGCTGCCAAAAACACGTAATCTCAAAATCTTAGATTTTTTCTCATCCAAGTGTGTCTCTTTATTTCAAAGTTTAGAATGTAGATTTTATACTAAAACCAACTGATTGATTTGCGTGATTTTTTTTGAAGTATTTGCAAGTTGACTGTACTCCCTAGGATTTTGTTAGAATCTAGGAAACGTGTTTTTAACACTTTGCAATATTTGCATGTTACTTTACACACAACTAAACAAACTAAGTTCGTAAATCCACAGGCGATTAACTGACATCATCATCCATTTGAGTGAGCACATGCTTGACGTTTGTCCGTAGTGTCATTAATTATAATTCAATTAATAAGTTATTAATTAAAACACGTTTTCAAAAACTTCCGTGTATGTATTTTCTATTATCGCCCAGTAACTAACAGTGATACAACATAACATTTCCCTAATCTCTTAGTCGCGCATTTTATCGTTAATTAACAGTTCATTTTGGCGGATCCAGGATTCCTCGTAGGGTGGGATAGGGGGGACGGGGTGATAGTCGGGCACCAATCCTGGTTCTACCCTAAATTTTACCACATTTTCCTGAAAATCACCTAAGATTGGACGCCAAGGACGGATGCACCCGCCCACAGGCCAAATTCTGTTTATTTTCCAAGGAATTTTTGCTTGATATTTGGCAATTATTTAATAGCTATTTAAAACTCTGACCTGTCCCTAATCCCAAAATGTCAAGTAGGTACACTGATGTTCCGTCAAGCACATGCAGTTCAGGGGCGGATCTAGGATTTCCCGTTGGAGGGGGGGGGGTGCCCGGCCCGTTGGGGGGGGGGGCGCAAACCCCTATTTTCGATCAAAATTTAGCAGAAAGTGCATGAAAATGAAGAAAATTTGGGCCGTTGAGGGGGGGGGGCGCGCCGGTGGCGCCCCCTAGATCCGCCAATGCAGTTTACCTTAATAAAGAAATAAAGTTTATGAAAGACATTCGAAAACTTTATGGACTAAATAGACAATTTGGCCGTTTTTGCAAAAAACTAGTCTACCTTTTCTAGATAGAAAAACCCTCTGTGTAGCTGGTAATTTATTTCACAGATTAGACGATAACGATGACTCCTCATCCGAATAAAGAAGCAACAATAGAACAGACAATGGACAAAGAGGTTGTTAACACGATGGCAACTGGTGCATACTTTGATGACGGGAGGCCTGCATATTGCATTGAGCCTACGGTAAAGAACATTTCCAGGGGTGTGATAAGAGAGTAAACACTTCCTCATTAAGTTAACAGTGACAATGTTTTTAAACACAGGTCAATGGAGGGAAATTGACGTCAATTTTTCAATCTGCAAACATCATGGAAATATGAACAAAATTGCGTAGATTTGAAGTTCATGGACATGCACATTTGTCCATTCAACTGCACAGTTGCTCATAGGAAACAGAAAATAAAAATAGAAGTTTTTGCCTTGGCAAAAATTTTAGAATTTTGAGGCAGTATTGATTTTACAGCTAACAAAAATAACCCAGATACGGATGTCCTAAAATCCATCACATTTGCAATTACTGTAATAAGTTAATGTAGTACTCACATTTAATTGGATGTGAGATCAGTAACACTAAAATTGATTAAGAACAATGCAGTATTAACAATTGCCTCATGGCACACTGGTTTTTGGCTCCATTACGCAACCATTTCATGTAGTTCATGATAAATGGATGATCTGCTAGCGCACACTTTTTTTCAAATGAACAAAAATGAAAAAAATTGTAACTATTTGAACAAATTTATTAGTTTATGTTATTCAATCTCTTGTTTAATAATTTAGGAATTATTACGTCAGCTTGATGACATTACTTTTCCGATACCTTCATTTAAATTTTATGACTTTATTGTCTGATTGAAATTCGACGTAACCACTGATCGTTGGCGATTGTATTGTGTAACTCAGGCCTTAATGACCGATTTCATTACAGGTTGCCGAGGTTTCTGCTGTGACAGATGAATCAGACGCGGTAAGACATGCAAACATTGTTCGAATCAAATTTCACTCACAGTACACAGAAATCGTATCATTTTGGAAATGAAGAGAACAAAGGAGAGAACGAAAGATTTCAAGCTTTGCTTTTGATGCGCTATTGTTAAACTTCTGATACGAATTCTGTGTACTGATTTATGAATGGTTAATTGTTAGATAATGAATGCTGTATGAATGTTTTTCAAATGTCAAGATTACATTATTCGTCTATCAAAATGAAATCGGAAAAGGTAAGATTTTCGTTCTCTGTTTTCAACCTGTTGCAGTCATAAATAATGGGAAAAGAACTGGAAAAAGTAAGAAATAGGACATAGACTACTTATTTTTTACCTTCAACTCCTATAAAAGGCACAGGAAAGGTTTAGTCTGTATGGTCGCATAATGACGTTTCGGCTGAGTAGAGATATGACCAGTAACGCGAGCAGTTTGTAAACATTGACCTGATAAAGGTTATTGCAATAGAAATTGTAAGTTAGGAAGTTGAATGTTTAAAAAATAAACGAGACAGCCTTTTGGCCGCGTGTCTATCGAATGGTCCCCATAATACCAGATTTTTCCAAACCCTCACGCCCCCAACAATTCCACCCCCCCAAAATTCCCACCTTTATCCCCACCCCTAGCCCCCAAATTTCATTCGATAGACAACAAAAATAGATGTGGTTTTAGGGCAACCTGAACAGGGGACCTGCTGACCTGCCAATTTGAATGATTTTTTAGCCATTATCCACTATTTTGAAAAATATTTAGTGATAATTTCATTTAAAGTTTGTGAAAGAGGGCTCTAGTGTATATACTGCTGGTATACCAGGGCCCTTGTGTTGGTACACCGGGGCCTTTGGACTTTTCTCAATTATACGCTCACTTTTACTTTGTAAAAGTAAACAATGAAAATACAGATGGATACTACAACTATTACTGAATATGACAAATTTTTAAAATACATTTTCAAGTCGTCTAACCAAATTTTTACCTTTTTACACATAAGTCTGCAATTAGGCCTAAAGTTTCAAATCATCTTTGTGGGATCATATTGATCATTTTTATTCCATTTTTTTAATTTGTTATAAAATACCTTATTCTAGTCATATGTAAGTTTTGTAATTTTTTGCTAAGTTAAAAATTTCTCTATGGAATTTTTTCATGGTATTCAGGGGATCCATTCTACCCCACTCTGTTAATTTACCAAAGTTTGATTTTGAATGTTTAATACATCAAAGATATAGCTGCTAGACATTAAAAATATTTATAGGCATTTAGTACAACTCTTTAGCTATCAAGTAAATTTTTGATGTTAATCAAAAGTTTTACCTTCAAGCAGGAAGCTTACCAAAAAGTGTGTCATTTTTTTGGAAGTTGAAAATTTTACTTTTTCCCCCCCAAAAAATTGTTTAAAACTCAAATAGCTCGCATGAAGTTGCACTGTTGAAGATAGTTCTTTTAAATGTTATGCTAAGTAATTATATATTTTGAATTTGACATCAAACATGAAGATTGACGGAGTTGCTGAAATGCTATTGTAATTTTTTGTAAGGAGCCCCGGTGTACTAACAGGCCCCGCTTTATAAGTACCCAGTATACCAATGCGAAGTTGGCCTGCTGCAATTAATGTAATAAAAATGTATTGTTTGTATTTTGATGGTACCACTGAAATTTTAAGTATTTGAGCATCCTCACTTAGATCCACCTTTGAGGGTCTCTTAAAGTTTGACTGTGTGTATTTCAGGATGCTGCTACTATTGGTTTTAAACATTCAAAGACCACCAGCACCGACCTCCACAAGCCGTTTTCTCGATCTTGTACGCTGTCCAGGGGCGAAATTGTTCTTTGGGGCCAAATCTCCAAGACAAATGATGCTGACTACAAGTTCCATTTCTTCGATCGAAACGGTACCCCAACTGGACATTCGATTGATGGCCCGTGTGAACATAATGATATCCACCTCTTATCTACATGGATCGAAGGGAAGTAGTATCTGGTTGTATCATGCTATTGTTGTGCTAAGATCCACCTCATTGATCCCAGACATAAGAACAGGAAACCCATTCTGGTGTACAAAGGATCCACCAAGGGGGAGCTCGGTCCGATGTGTCTGGGACGACCAGGGACAATACATACTGTTGGTGTGTTGAATGGCGAAGTACTCACCTTCAACTGTTCATCAAGCAAATTTATTCGAAAGTCTCAAATATGTAACATTTGCCGGATGCAGTCAACTCAGATATGCTACGTTTCCCGATCCAACCTCATTGTGTTAAGCTCGCGAAATAAAATCTCCGCTTTGACTGAGGAGGGTGAAATTGCATGGAGTATCTACTCATCTGAAATGGCAGGCAGCATGAGCGACCCTGCTCTCCGGAGCTTGGTGTATTTGGTCAAGAACGACTTATTGTTGGCAGCAGATTCATGGAACAATCGAATAATTGCTATTTCTGGGAGCCGAGGAGAGATCCTGCATTCTTCAAAACTGCAGGATGAACTTGATATGATCTACAGTCTTCTCTTGAGGAGTGATTATACACTTCTAGTTTTGCAGGAAGGTGGCAAACAAATGTTACACTATAATGTAAGTACCCCCATTGATCTTGCAAAATACCAGAACAGTTATTGTTGTCTTTGGACTTGTATTTTTTACCTGACAAATGGCATCAGAACAATGGCTTTTGTGTCGTTTATATTTTCAAAAATCTATTCAAGTCAACCAAAAAATTTCATTTAAGCCGTTTTTCCTTAACCACCCATTCGCAATGTACGTGTATTGCCATTTTTATTGTAGATAGAGTCTGTCTGGGATCACCCTGTTCCTAACTTTACCTATGACGATGCAGAATTTGTTCAGGCCGTACTGTTATCTGAACAACAAGTAAGCACTGTCTTCATTGTTTTATTATTTTTTCCAATTGGATCCCTTGTAAGGTTGGAAACGTTTATAATCCAAGAGGTTCCAAACCGTATTATTGATGTCTACAAAGTTAATGCTTAATGTACTGGTGTACTGGTAATTTGGGCGATAGATTGAAAAGGTCATCAAATCATGAATTTCCTTTCACAATAGCACACCAAATGCACAGCGTGGAATTTTTTGTTCTCTTCTTACCACATTGATGGGAATTTCATGATTTGGCAATGACTGAAAATTTCACTTTAATTTAGGAGCCTCAACCGGCAAGAAGCAAAAAGATTGATACATGGTTAAAATTGAAAAGGAAGATAGAGGCTATAACTCGCAGGCATTTCACATCGGAGTTCTTTCTCTCTCGGACTGACATCAATGCCCTAGCAGCTGAATACAACATGGACCAGGACGAAGTTGAATCGTGCCTGAAGTATTTCCACGCCATGGGTGAATATATTTACCATTCTGATCCTGCTTGGAAGAACATAGTCATCACGTGTCCCCGTGATGTGATGAAGTTGTTTGAGGCCCTAATCACAGCTCCAGACTTCCCAGAGAAGTACAATCTAAAACCGGAAGTCCTGGAACAACTGAGCCAAGGAATTGTGTCAGAAACCACTCTATTACACATCTGGGAAGGTGAGGATGTCACTTTCCTAATTGAAGTCATGACGATGTTAAGTATGATTTTTCCTTTGGATGAAACAGAAGGCGGAAGAAGAGTTTTTATTCCTTGTTTGCTTCCCCACCTGGGAAGGGATACCCTTGAGGAAGAATCATTTACTGATATGGAACCTATGTACGAAGCCTACTACAAGTCGAATTCTGGTTCCACCTCAGCTGACACATTCCACAAACTGCTGTCAATGTGCGCACAGAACCCAAACTGGGAAGTGGAAGAAAGTAAAACATTGTTCTACACAAGTGGCTTATTCAGAATATCACAAGATGTCCGACTGCTATTGAAACTATCGGAGGATAATGTGGTGAATGCGGGCATTTGGTGCTACAAAGGTCAATTGCATGACGATTTGAGCGGTGTGCTTAATAGCACGAAAGACTTTTTGGAAAACAACATGAGCGCCCTGGGCATTTCACTTCTTTGTGCCACTTCATCTGAACAAAGGAAAAAGCAAGACATTAATAACATAGAGGAAAGGTTTGCAACAGGTCATTCTAAAGTGTTTGCCAAAAGCAAGGTAAAAGGAGGAAGACATACATATGACAGTATTAGAAGTTCAGGAATAAATACCAATGACATAACTTTAGAGACAACGATTGATGATAATGTCATTATTGCAAGGACAGAGACTGAAACATCAGGCATAGATAATAACAGCAGAACTGCAGATGCATATGTCGAGCCTGGAGCAGATGATTCCACTGTTACAGAAATTGGGAAAGATGTTGACCAAAATGCTACACATTCTGGGAAACAAGATAAGACTGATGAAGCGATTGCACGAAGAGGCGATGATTCAAATGTTGCCAAGAAAGGAACAGATGGTGATGCAAAAGCAACAGAAGCTGGAACAGATGATGATACAAATGTCACAGTGTCTGATGCAAATGACACACAAGATGAAACAGATAATGATGTAAAGGCTGGAACAGATGATGACACAAAAGCCACAGTGTCTGAGGTAGATGAAGACAAAAATGCCACAGAGGTTGCAACAGATGATGATATAAAAGCCACAATGTCTGAGACATATGATGACACAAATGTGACAGAGGCTGGAACAGATGATGGTACAAAAGACAAAGAGGCTGAAACAGGTGATGATACAACTACAACAGAAGCTGGAAGAGATGATGATACAAAGGCAACAGGGACTGGAACAGATGATGACACTTATGCAACAGAGGCTGAACCAGATGATGACACAAATGCTACAGAGGCTGGAACAGATGATGACACAAATGCAACAGAGGCTGGAACAGATGGTGACACAAATGCAACAGAGGCTGGAACAGATGATGTTGCAAATGACACAAGGGCTCAGAATCATAATAAGTCACATACACCTGAAAGTTCAACTGAACTTGTGTCAGATATCGTTCACAATTCTGAATCCACTCCAGGAATATTTTTATCTGGTGGTCACGACAGGCTAAATGATTCTCAAATATCGAACAGTTCACATCTAAAGTCAGATGAGAGATCCGAAGATGGACATGAAACCTTGCCTCCATCGCCCAATAGTGCCACAGTGATATCCAACGAAGGCAACGTGAACATAACACAGCACCACGGCGACAACATAACAATAAATATCACAAATTTATGGGAGTTTTCCAAAGATCCAAGTTTAAATTCTTCCACCAAAACCTCAGATGAAGATAATACTATTTCAGACACGAATGATGAATCAGTCAATCCTAACACAAACACAAAAAGTCACATTTCAAAAACAGATGATTTACCTATCAGTATCAAAACCAACTTGGCGATACCTTCATTTGAAAACGGTGCAGAGCCAAACATAACTACAGAAGATAAAGCTGATGAGACCATTCCTACAAAGCTTCGATCAGGTGACACTATGAGTTCCATGGAGTCTGGGACAGATAAATTTGTGGATAATGAGATTGGGAAGGATGCTGTGACCACCAGCGTAGAGCTAGGAACAAAAGGTGATACCATGCTAAAAAAGGTTGGAGCAGATCATAATAGCAGAGCTGAAGATAAAGATACAAATAAAGCTACAAATGCCACAGAGACAGATGATGATACAAATGCCATAGAACCTGGAACAGATGATGATACTGATGACACAGAAGCTGGGACAGATGATGATAGACATGTTATAGAGGTTGGCACAGATGATGATAGAAATACCTCAGTCACTAACACATATCATGATACAAATGCCACTGAGGCGAGAACAAATTATGATACAAATGTTTTAAAGGCAGGGACAGATGATGACACTAAAGTTAGACCTTCTGCGGCAGAATATGATACATATGAAACTGAGGCTAGGATAGAATATGGCACCAATACTCCAGAGAAAGGAGCAAATGGTGACACAAATGCCACAGAAGTAATTTTAGATATTGCAGGCAGAACTACAAAGACGACAACACAGGCAAATAAATACGCAAATGCTGAACAAATAGTTGAAGGTACCTCCATCTCAGAAACTAGGAAAATTCATTCTTCAATTTCCAGAATAATACATCACACTGAAAATAGAACTAACAATATTGCACATCAACACAACAAAAACACTGAAGGGGTAGAGACAAATGATGCGCGACACCGAAGTTGTAGAGAAGGGGAGACAATACATAGTGGTGTGCCAATTCCTTCAAGTCCGGAGACAGATGTCTCACCTGAGTTTGACGGTGGTACAACAGAAGAGGCCAAGGATGTGAAAAGAAGCATGGCATTACAAAGGAGAGATGATGTGTCAGTTGTTGATAGGCAACATTTGGACAGAAAAGAAGAAAAAGATCCACCACAACTTTACTTTACTTTGCTCGAAACTGATCACGCTGGAGAACATTCATGCACGAGGGTTAAACCTCCAGATGACTTTTCAGCAAATTTACTTTCAAACTGTTTTACAACAAGAAGTATACCGAAAGCCAAAACATTTGACCTGAGAAAACCTTCTTTACAAAGGACAATTCAACAACCCAGCAGGATTACACAAGACAGAACTGTTACCAACGAAGCCAGGGGTGAAACTACTGTAAAACCTTCGGTGAAGCTTGGAAATCCGGAAACATCTCATCTGTTATCACCTTCACAGAGCAGACAGATAGAGGTACAGTTTACGTTTTAATTTTAAATCAAATGCACCTTTTCTCATATTAACTTTGATAGGAGTCCTAGTATTTCCAATAAAAAAACATTGAGTCCTAACATTATTACGTCAAATTTAATTACAGAAAGAAGCCCCAGGTTCTGCTGAACCACCAGATAAGAAGGACACCAAAAGAACATTCGAACACACTCCTAAAGAAAAGCATACTGGAACCCGAAAGGGTATAGAGGTACTATTCACGAGAATAAATGTTGCGACTTGTAAATGAAATCCGATATCATAATTCATCGCGAAATAATTATTCTGAAGACTTTCTTTATCAAGTGGCCTTTCATCGCTGTATTTGCCGTCCGTATCGATGGGAGGGTGATGTTTTCAGTCGTGTTTGTGTGTCTGACTATCTGTCCGTTACAGCTACAGGGACGGATCTAGGATATTTCGTTGGAGGGGGCGCCGTGGCTGGCGCCTTCAGGTGGTTGGAGGAGGCGCCTTTTATTATTTTCCTCCAAAACGCTGTGAAAATGAAAGAAATTTGGGCTGTTGGAGGGGGTGCGAGCCGGCAGCGCCCCCTGTCTGGATCCGCCAATATTATAACAATTGAACAGCTTGGTCTGGAAATTTCGGTTTTTGCCGTGCAGGTAGATCTTCATAATGTCTGGGTCAAGGCTGTACACCAAAGTTATTGGATCAAGGTCAAGGCAACAGAAACAAAAATGCCCAAATTTTGCCTGTTATCTGCCAAAAGATCTCCTTGTTAAGGCCGTACCACTTGAAATCCACTCAGGTTATGCCAATAAATGTTTTGAGAATAAAGCCATACAATCTGAGCTCTAACAACTCAGAATTTTAGATTTCCGTCACAATATTGAACATCGGTCAAGAAAAAATTACATTTAACTTCATAATTATTTATCAAAAGTACAAAAATAACACACAAAATCAATAGCTCATGAAATTCCTATCATTTTTGAAACGGAGGAAACAAAAGAGAGAACTGAAGAATTTCACGCTGTGCTTTATATTCTCTTTTGTTCCAAAATGATAGGAATTTCATCCTCTGATCTTTTTTTCGATCGCTGCTTTAAAAAAGTTATTCCATTGAGCGCCACATCTGATTCATACAGGTGACGGACAAGGAGATACATGATTTGTGCTGCCACATCTCGTACCGGAGCGTCAAGGAGCTAGCGCTGGGCAAGTTCGGGTTGAGAAAGTGCGAGGTGGACAATGTAGAGACGGAAAACATTCGCCATGTGAAATGGGCGTCAATAGTACTCTTCCACAAATGGAAAAACCGAAACCCGCAGAACCAACGGGAGGTACTGTTCTTTGTTTTTTTTATACCGCTGAAAAGGGATATTTACAAAGTTGATTAGGTCAAATCAAACTGTACAGGTTCTTACGATTTTCTTCTGTAACATATTTTGTGATAGAATCAGCGACATTTTTTTAATTCAGTAGTCAGCACTCACAATTGGTGTCAACCTTTCTCATTCTTTTAAACTGTTTCAAACTATCAAACCATTTTACGTTAATTCAAATGTTTTGTGCACCAAGGCAACTTTATGTAAAGTCATGCTTTTTAAAATTATAAATGCACAAAAACTGTTGACTGGATATTGCGATAAAGGATTTTTCATAATTAAGTTTTGACCTGTTGAGTGGACCTTCACATTGTTCACAGAGACTGGCGGACTTCTTGTTCGAGGCGTTTAAAGAGGGAGTGGTGGATGAGTGGTCTCCAATAGAAAATATTCTGGGAGTGAAGAAAACTCACCCAACACAATCTAAGGACAACAGGTGAAACGGCTTTAGATTGGCTTACATTAGACCTGATTTTGACATAATACCTTTGAAATATATATTTTTTTGAAATATGGCCTCATTAAGTCTAAATTGCCATCAGCTCCTGAAGTTCATGTCAATTTGGAAACGTGCAGAACAAAAGAAAGAGCCAAAAAAATCATGCTGTACTACTGATTGCTATTTTTCCAAAACTGATAGGAATTTTATCCTCTGAGCTCTATCGCTTTTTCTAATACGGTTTCCAGTAATTTCCTTGCTATTTATTTTATTTCAGGGAGTCAGGACAGGCATACCACGGGTTCGCTGGGTTTGTTTTTTTACTTTATGTTGGTCTCATTGTGTGTTTGTTTTTGCTGCCAGTGATATGACTTGAAGTGGAAAAAGAGGATATATGGGTATCTAGTCCGTTATCCGTCCAGTTGCTGCATCAACATAACGCGAGAAGTGCAGTCACTACCAGTGAAAATGCGCACAAACGTAATAGGGAGGTTTAGCTTCAGGTAACGTGGGTGCAGGACGTGACCTGAAATGTGGTTTTAGCAGGTTTTCACATCAGCAGGACCTGAAAATAAGGATTTTCAGGTTTTGACTGAAATGATTATTTTCATAAGAAAATTTAATGCAAATGCATTTGAAAATAGTATAAAATTACAGAGCTGGTTTTCTACTTTATAACCAACAAATATGTCTTGTAATGATGAGATTTATACTACAAAAATATGAGTTAAAGTCGCAGTGTGCATCAGAAAATGATCAATTTTCATCCAAAACTCAAGTCAAAACGTGACCACGTTATCCGCTACTAAACTTCCCTATTAATAACAGTTCTAGTCTACTCTCACAAAAGTAGTGACAAATAGTTCCTAGTATTTCAACAGTGCATTTATAACAGAAATAGCCCATGAAATTTAAAATATGCTATTTTGACATGTTAAATAACAAATCAACATCATTAGGTGAAAATTAAGTGACTACGTTTAAAGTTTATTACGTTTGTTTTATGGCAGTGTTTAGAAAGTGGTGACTGCAGTAAAAGCTAAACTACTATCAAAGCTGACAGTCTTCATTCACATTAAACAACAGGAAAGCTTGTCTTAATGAGTGATTACTGTAAATAAGATACTCAATAAACTTAAGAACTTAAGGTTACTACAAAAATTGGTCCTGATTCTAAAAAAGAAACAAAGAATTAGTTAATTTCTACTTGCGAACACCTAAGTTCGACGTGTAAGGTTTTTGCAAATTCTCCCTGCCTAATTCCCTGCCTAATTGATGGCCATAATATTGATAATAAACTATTTTTTGAAATCTAACTAGTTTTGTATATTTCAAAATGTTGATAACAAACATATTATTGATACTATTTATGTCAGTAAATAGTATATTTACTATTTCTAGTCACACTGAAATATTGAAAAATTACATAAGTAACTAGAAAAAGGAAATGAAATTAGCTTAAATTAGGCAGATTAGGCAGGGCATGAATTAGGAAAAACCTCTATTGACGATTTACGATTAATCCGATAGGAGTCGACGAGAAGGATGACTTGTAAAATGTGATGTGAAAGATACAAAAATTAAAATAGGTTTGTGATGGCAAAACCGATCAAAATTATATGAAGAGTACACAATTTTTATCTCTTTTCAGATCTAAGTTTATGTTTGAAAAATAACCTCTGACAATTTTGACAATAGTGTACCGTATCTATTCGAATTGGAGCACCCTGTCTAAAAGAAGCACTCCTCTGCTTTTGGAAGAAACTTTATTAAATATTTTTATCCAATTCAATTCAGTGAATATTTATTGACAGTTAAATTTAATCACATGATATCTTTTGTGAAAACATGTCTTTGATTTATCAAACTCATTGTCCAGCCAATGATAAGATGATAAGATTGGTCCTTTCACTTTCTAAAAAGAGGCACCCCATCAAAATTTGATCTAAACACCGGGTGCTGTATTTCGATTCGATTCTACTCCTGCAGAAATAGGCATTTTCCCGTTCAGAACCTTGATAAATGTCTTGTTTCCATGCACTACATACAATCAAGATTCTCTCTGTCTTCATTTAACAATCCCATTGTTGGGACACTGGAACAAAATAGAGACAAACCAGTGGGTTATATAAATTATAGAAAAATACAGTTTGTATATTTAACTCATTAGTGGTTAAAGCATCACAATTAATATATTAATATAATAATATAATATATATTAATATAAATTCTGTATGGACATTAACTGGTATAACAGTTTATAGATAACAATGAGAGTAAACTTTGCTGATGTATGCATGATCATGCATGATGCATGGATACATGATGCATGCATTATTTATTTATTGATTTAATGCAAGTTAACAAATTTTCAAGTTAACAACTTTCAGAAGTTAACAGCTGTGTGCCTTCTTTTTACAAGATTGGTGTAAATAATGATGTAGATAACCTTCTTTGAATGATATGTCCCTCAAGCAAGTCATTAGCAATTATTAAACAATCCAACATATCAATAGTTGGGTTTGGTCTAAACTAAACGGATGTGTTTGTCCAAACAAAAAAGCAGCAATTACCCTTTTTATTGTGAGTGCCAATTATATATATATACATATATAAAATTGGTTGCACAATGAACAGTATTTTTTGATGACTAAAGGGATATGGCAGGTCAAAATTTAACCAAAATTTTTCACAAGAATTTCCATCGTAATGTCACCAAACATATTAATAATTCACTACATTACAGTGGTGCAGATGTTACAGCTTGTGTATTGTCAGGTTGTACTTTATTAATACTGGTGGTTTACCTGATTTATAGTGCATTAAAAGTAAGAAGATGGAGACTAAATCCTCAGCATCACAATTTGGTAGAGGAGGATCATACACTCTAATTTCAAAATAAGTTCAAGTGAAATAATATTGTTTAAAGGTAAGGTAAATTTATCCACATGTATTTGAAGTTTCTGGATATTATGTTATATATTTATTAGTTGAATTATTAAATTTATTTTGCATTCTTAAAATGCAATTCACACATACAGTTGAAGTTTACATACATTTGAACTGACTTTGAACACGTAGACGTTTCAGACTTTTCAGACAGTTCTTGGTTTATTAACGGGTTAAATATTAATTAATTAATTGAAATAAGTATATATGAGGTATGTTTACAGCTCTGGAGGCAGCAGAACAGTATTTAAATGTGCCTGCTACACATGCTTGGAATCGTTACGCCTTTAAAGCATTCGCCAGGGTGTTTATCCATTCATCATAACATTTGTGTACATTTGTGTACATACTCTGTGATTTAAACAATAAGTGTAAAATCTTTTTCTTTATTTTATTTTATAGAACCTAATAATGAACTAGGATTGCCTATGGTCTAAAGAACATCGATCACAGATATACATGTACATATTGTATGCATGCACATCTATAGGACTTGGATCATTTATAATTTTAAACAATGTCTATTACACAATTTCAAACATGTATCAGGCTCTCATGGACAAAGCATATCCATGTATATCCATGGAAACAAATTTTCGGTAAGCGGACCTTAATCATTTAAAATTTAATTTATTGTACTTCTAAGTAATATTGCTTCTTTGCAATTTATCCCTTTTACTTAAGTATCAAACAACTTTTCATCATCAACTTTTCATCATTCATTTATCTATCACGGTTGTTATTTATCTATCACTATTTAATATTGCTTAATATTGCTTGTTTACACTTTATAATAATTTGCACTTTATTCCTTTTACTTAAATATCAAAAAGCTTTTTGATTTATCTATCACGATTTTAATTTATCAATCACGATTTTTTCTTTTTGCAGAATTTCTCTCTAATTTGAGGCCTGCAGTGGTTCACGTGTCATATGTGGAGAGACCTTGGATTCTTTCAGTTATAAACTTATTGATCAGTTTGACATCTCATAGAGACTTATCATCATTTGAATCACCTACAGATCTATAAAATGAATGAATAACCTTGGATTGTGTACAACCAGCTGAGTTTTAAATTGGATTCCATTGTGATCTAACCGGGCTCGAAATTTATAGTCTTACATTCATAATTAATTGAAATTTGTGTTTCACTTTACAAGTATACAAAATGTTAAACATTTATGATATTTATCCAGAATTACATTTCCTATTAGAGGGTATCAATATTTACCACAAAAAAGTCATAGGATTTGATATTGTTCCAATGTCGACAACATTTGATAATTCATCCATTTCTGTAAAGTCACAATATTTCTATTTATATACGATATTATTATATGTAATAATTATATTATATATGATCATATTATATATGTACAGTCAACCATGAACTGTCAAACAGACCTGTACATAGACCTGTGACATGTAATTTCATGTTGATAACAGATGATATATATATATGTATATATATATGTATATATATATATATTATAAATACAGAACATACATTTGTGTTTATGAAAATTATGAAAAAATATTTTATTCTCTACTTAAGGATAAATAAAGTTAACTT
>JBCAUI010332850.1:0-15161 GCA_038406195.1 Haplosyllis anthogorgicola | reverse complement strand
TGCATCTACAGGAGAAAGGTTCAAAGAAAAAACAAATATGGCTGCCAATTTGAGAATAATGGTCACAGCAACATAATCTTTGTTAGACTTTGAGATGGGACATAGGTGCATGTGTGTGTAAAATATGAAGTCTTTATGATCAATAGTGTGCTCAGGGCAGCTGTGCACAACATGCAGGACGACAACGACGCCGGACGACAACGACGGACAATTCATGATTCTATAGGCTCTTTGGCAATTATGCCAAGTGAGCCAATCAGGAAATTGTCTACAAATATTCAATCACTAACCTGCAGAACAATTGCCAGTTTGGGCTGACAGTCCGTTTGTCTCACAGTACATGCCAGGATCACATTCAGTTGGTTTGTATGAGCCTTTGGGACAGTATGTGCCGGCCCGACATTCTCCACCATGTACAGTTTCTTGAACCGCAACAGCACTTCCGTTACAGTACCAGCCTGCGTCACACAGACCTGTTGGGTAATCTAACCCATCCGTCTCACAGTAGAACCTATTTGATAGATAAGGTAATTCTTAATTTTGTTGGTAGTTTTTCCATTTCATAGTAGTCACATAGAATCAGTGCTCTGCACTGTGTATGACTTGAAATCATAATATTAAGACTAGCTTTTGGTGTACATAAAAAGTTTACAAAACTGTATTTTACCACTTTTGCAAAGAAAATTAAAAAGGAAACCTGTAAGACTACATTTCGATTACAATATTGATCATATCATATAAAAATCTACAACACCGAGCTTACTTACCCTCCAGGACAAGGCAAACAATCAGCTTCTTCCCTCGCACCCGTTAGGTTATAATAAGTACTTGCTGGGCACAGGAATTCATCAGCGTGAGTGGTACCCGCTGGACAATAGCGTCCTGGTGGACAGATTGTGTCCAGGAACGTCTCCGCTCCTGTGGAAAAATGTCATTCGGTTCAGCACATGATCTTCTCTTACAAATCACCATGTTTAAATGTAATAAGTGATAAACTTGAAAGTTACGAGCGAGCTAGTTACGAGATTAAAGTTACGACCTTGGCAAATATAAATTCGGAGTTATGAAGAACAACTCTTGACCACATACACTTTCTAGCACAAGACATTCAAAAAGTACAGTTCGACTGAAACTACAATGGACTCACCCAAAATTAATAACTTCTAGCACACACAAGCGGCAATTGTAAGTATATCAAACATGAATACATACCTTCTTGGCAATAGTAACCGGGCGGACACTGTAGACAGACTGCAAGTCCCGTTACATTCGCATAGGAGCCAGCTCCACATTCCTGAGGCACAACTGTGCCGCGTGGACAGTATTTTCCAACAGGGCACACACCACCTTTACCTGTCTGACCACCTGAAAAAGCTCAGTCTTTTACCTAACCTCATATTTTCATTTGCATCAGTTTAAGCCTGACCCACATATTGATAATTTTAAACATACAAAATAGGTCCTGATGGACCTGAACTCACATGGCATTATCAAAAAAGAAAGACAATATTGGTTACAATATCACATGGATACAACTAAAGTGTCTAAGATCAGATCTCAAATACCGTATATTGCCGATTTGACGCGCACTCCCAAATTAACGTGCACCCCACTTTTTCACCCCTTGCACCACTTTATAAAAAGTCATTTATGACCTTTTCACCCCTGTAACTTGTTGACAGCAGGTTGTGGATCATAATATTTATGCATGTTATGTTTTTTTGAATGACCAGCTGAGAAAGTTAACATATCTTAGGATACATGGAATAGATTTTGGATGTCTTGTGGCACCTATATATTGTGTTACATGACATTGGAGGGTTGGACCATCGATCATTAACAAGTTTCCGGAATAGAATTTGCATGATCTTAAATATAGTGCAGGGCAAAAAATTGGTGTCATGCGCATGCGCATCAATATACGGTATATGATCTATGAAGAAACACAAATATGTCTGCAAAACTATGAGTATAGCTGGTATCAATATAATTTTTGCAGAACATAAAGAGGGTATGTAGATGCTTAAGGCTGCCAAATATGAAGTCTGTATCATTAATTGAATGTTTAGGATTAAGGTTCAAAGAAAAAACACAAATATACCAGCCAATTTGACAATAATGATCACAGCAACATAAGTTTTGCGAGGCTTTGAGATAAGACATAGGTGCACATGTGTGTAAGATATGAAGTCTCTATGATGAATAGTGTGCTCAGGGTAGCTGTGCACAGATGACAATGATGACGACAACAACACAGGACAACGACGGACGACGTAAATGCCAAATGAGCCAAAAACCAATGTTATTACGTTATTCGATGTGTACCTTCAAGGAGACATGTTCCTCCAGATGTACAAGTGATGTTGCCATCTCCTGTTGGAGTTGCTCTATCTACTCCGTATTCACAGTAATAACCCTCGTCACACTCATCTGTTGGTGTTGTTAGTGCGTGTGCATCACAGTAACGGCCGCCTGTACATGGTCTACACTCATCCAAAGAGCTTAGGCCCGTTTCGTTGTTAAAAGTGCCAGGGACACATGGCTGCCAGTCAAATCCTGTACCTTCTGGACAGTAATATCCTTCTGGACACCAGTCTTCCACGTTACCCGAAATGCAGTACCTAAATTCAAATGTTTAATTTCCGTAACATTTAACTATACATTAGTAAGTGATAAGAATACTAGCATATCAATTGAAATTGCAATTCCTCTTTATCATTTTGTGAAGATGAAATGTAATTTAGGCAAAAAGAATACTGAACATACCAAGCCGGTGGACAAATATCACATACAGCAGCATGGGTATGGTTCATGTACGTTCCGTTCTGGCACGGCAGTGGTTCCGCTGATCCTTCTGGGCAATAGTGTCCTATTGTACAGGGATAGTCATATGGTGTGGATGAGTTCTGTCCCGGAGGACAGTAATACCCGGCGTCGCATGGTCCTGATGTCTGGTTCAGTCCTTGTAGACCACAGTAATCACCAGCGGTACATGGTGTGCAGTCACTTGTGTCATTCATTCCTTCATACGGATTAAATGTTCCCTAAAACATCACAATGATGAGTGAAACCACAAGCCTTGTTATACTCAATTAACTACAAATTATTTTGATTAACACCTTAGGACCTCTATAATTCTTCAAATGAAAGTGTCTCGTACTTAATTTTATGATTCTGTAATAACTATCAACAGCATAAAGGTAAAATACGTACAGTGGGGCATCCTTCAGGCTCTCCTGTACCTTCCGGACAATAGTAGCCAACAGGGCAGACATACTGGCGAGCATTGACTGAACCAATAGGGCAGTAGTATCCTGCGACACAGTTTCCTGTAGCAAATAAATAACGTTACAATTTAAATATAATATACTATACAGAATAAACTTTCTTTCTCACAAACAGGTTAGTATTTTTTTAACACCGACCTTCATTATCTGTGTTGGCATACTGTTCACAGTATTTGCCAGGATGACAAGGTGTGCATTCAGTGCTGTTAGTTAAACCTTCCGTGGCTCCAAATGTTCCGGGAGGGCATCCGAAAGGTTCAGCTGTTCCTTGTGGGCAGTAGAAGCCTGAAATACAATATCAAATACTTCTAATACTGTTCAGCAATGGTAGGCATGTGCAATGCAGATTTTGCCATACTTGAAGAAGATTTAAGTCAGCTAATGTGAATCTCACCCTGTGGACAAACATCTGCGTCGTAGCCTTGGTTGGGTGTGGACACATTAGCGTATCTCCTGCAGAAGTATCCGGCAGTACATGGACCAGTTGGTTCTGTCTGACCAAGTATACCACAATATTGTCCTCCCAAGCAAGCACTGCAGTCCATTGAAGAGTTCAGACCTGTGACATTGCTAAACGTCCCCAGAGGGCACGGCCATTCATCAGATCTCGACGTTCCTGTGAAATTGGCATTTGTAAATATTATACAAGCAAGATGTTTCAGACAGCAGTAAGTAATAAACCAAGAAAGAGGAAGGGAATAAATTACCTGGTGTGCAATAATATCCTGCCGGGCACTTGACAGCATCACTAATGTTGACTACTCCCATGCTATTGTCACAGTAATAACCTCCTGGGCATAGCTTAAATTGAAACAATTTATTCTTTCTTGATATAAGATATAAGATAATATAACAGGTCGCTAAGTCATTGGATTTACATGGAAAGTACACATACAAAATCTGAGATGTAATATTATTATGATGTGCTGTACCGTAATGTCTTCCAGGAGGACATTAATGACTTACGTAGATCTCTGTTATAGATTAACAAAATCAGTCCATGGCATGAAACTTACCTCACAAGTCCATTGACCAATCTGATCTTGATAGAAACCACTGGGGCACAAAATGGGGTCATATGTGGCTTCAGGACAGTAATGTCCGACTGGACAAGGTGTTGGGTTTGGTGTCCATTCATTCTGTTTACAATAATATCCTCGAGAGCAGTTACCTACGACATACAAGTAAGGATTATTCGCATTCCAAAACACACCATAACCAAAGTACTACGTAACACTTGACTAAAGTTTACTTCATTTCAGTAAAAGCTTACCTGACGGTGCAGTGAGATTATACTCCCCACAGTACTGTCCCCAGTCGCATGGTGTGCAGTCTTCTATCTTCTCGTTCCCGGAGTTTGTAGTGTACGTACCCGGTTCACAACGTAATGGATAGGATGCACCTGCAATTAATATACTTTATATCATTCCTTAAAAAACTTGAATATATTTAGAGCTTAAGAGATCCAATTCAATTTTTTCACTGTATTTTGTTATTGAATTGAGTTAAGCTGCAACTATTTCAATTGTGATCATGTAAAGTGATATACCTGCAGGGCAGTAGAAACCTGGTGGACATATATTTCCCGTTACACCATCAGTAGGAGTAGGTGAACTTGCTCGTGATGAACAGTAGTACCCGGCTGAACAGTTGTCCGTTGGCTCCGCTAGACCAGCAAATTGACAGAACATGCCTCCAGAGCACGGTTGGGGCTCATAGGAACCTTTAATGGAAAAAGAAAGGTGAAGGTTAATAATCGGAAGCTGGTTGTTTTCAGGTACTGCAAGACCCAGGAACGTCACATAAACATTTACTGGTCTCACCTTCAGGGCAATAGTATCCTGGTTCACACTGACCACCATGCACAGTATCATTCCACGTCTCAGCAGAACCTGAACAATAGAATCCAGCGGAGCAGTTCCCAGTAGGTTGTGCATTACCATCGCCTTCACAATACTGACCACCCGGACATGGCTGCAAATACATAGTGTATTATCAGTTGGTTTGTGAAATGCCGGTTAAAAATACAACTTTATTGTTATTTGTATTAACATTTTCACGACAATGTAGGAACTTAATCAGACTTTTACTATCTTCTGTCCAAGACTTACCTCACAGTCATCGGGTGAATTTCCTCTGAGCTGGGAATTGAAGGTACCCTGTGGGCATGGGTATTGGTATGGATGTGTAGTACCGTTCAGGCAGTAATATCCAGCCGGACATTCTTGACTAAGAAATTCCGTTGAATTAGCTAAGCAGTAGAAACCCTCGAGGCATTGAGTACATGCAGACATTCCCAGCATGTCTGCATATGAGCCTGCTGAGCATGGTATTGGTACGTCAGTATCCAAAGGACAGTAGTGACCGAGCGGACAGATACCACCTATACCTGTGTGGAATGCTTGCTCTGGGCATGTGCAATTGATCGTTTCATTTGAGGCACCTGGGTTAGGTCGGTCAACACCGGAAGTACAGTAATACCCTACAAACAGATATTGTCAGCATACGTTAATTAGAAAGCGTTTCTTGTATTCGAATTTTTCTTCTGTCATAATTCACTTTATTTCCTTGTTCTATCAGATAAACTAAAATTACAATTGAACTTTATTTTCATTTTTGTAATCTTGTGTCCATAAATTCTGTCCGAGAACATAAACTTACCAGCATCACAAACATCGCTGTACATTGTCAGGTGCTGTGACCCACAGTATTTTCCGCCTGGACAAGCCCTGCACTGAAGTTCTTCATAGATACCCGACTGGTTACTGTATGTGCCCACTGGACATGCCTTCCAATCTAATGCCGTGCCAACGGGACAGTAATAACCTTCTGGGCACGGTTGGGCATTAAGGGATGAGTTGTATGGTTGTACTGGTAAACAGTAGTAACCTGCTGGGCATGGATCACAGTCTGACGAACCTGTTTCATTCGCGTATGTTCCTGGTTCACATTCCTAAAATGCAGAAAACTCAGTAAAACGTACACTCGGTACATTTAAAGATCCGTTATTAATGTAGTTGTAAGTTCATGAGCATTTAACAGATAGCTTTTGTTATTAGTATTATTTTACAGATCTTTGTATTGTATTGGACATAACATAAGTCTATACCTTGTATGTTTCGCTGCCATTTGGACAGTGTAGTCCCTGTGGACACAAGAATTCCACTGGATTTGGTACATCCTGTCCTCCTGGACAATAGTATCCTGCCCAGCATTGATCCACTACTGCAGTCATACCAGTATTCGGGCAGTAATATCCTCCAGTACAATTTGTACATTGGTCCTCTTCATGCAGCTCTGGCTGGTCGGAGAATGTGCCACGTGGGCATGAGGTAGGTAGATCACTACCTAATGGGCAGTAGGAGCCTGCTGGACACTGGATATATGCAGCGACATCGGCTGCAGGTGGACAATAGTATCCTGTAATATAATATC
The DNA here is from genome assembly GCA_038406195.1 of Haplosyllis anthogorgicola. Lineage (NCBI taxonomy): Eukaryota > Metazoa > Annelida > Polychaeta > Phyllodocida > Syllidae > Haplosyllis > Haplosyllis anthogorgicola. Next base: position 8,439 of record JBCAUI010332850.1, on the reverse strand, counting down.
AACATTTGTTACAAATGCGACTGCCTTCTTCAATTCAGTTCTCTTATTCATTCATTGGAACATTTTGATTGACTGTCCAAAACCACACTAGTTTGTTCTCATGTATATTTTATACATCCGAACAAAGAAACCACTTTCAAAATGTAGTAAAGCACCTGTTTTGAACCTTGGGCTGGCCGTAAAAGAGAATTTGCAAATTTATTATAAATTCAGAAAATAATACTCAATTTTAAAATACCTTGTTGACATTCTGGTCCTACAATAGTCATGTTATAGTCAGGGCAGTAATAGCCAGCGGTGCAGTTGGTACAGTCTTCCAGAGCCTGTATACCGGTGCTAGGATTGTATGTTCCGGGAGGGCACATCTGTGGTGCAACTGTGCCCTGTGGACAATAGAAACCTTCAGGGCATACATCTGCCTGGTAACCGAGGTCTGGTACAGAACTATTCGAGCCATATCTACAGTAATAGCCTAAATGGAAAAAAAAGTATTTCCAAATCAGTGTTTGATTATACCAGCGGCAATCCTGATTAGAACGTGTATTCATCATAAATGTAAATGGATAACACATTGTTCTAAATGAACATGGTAATTTTTGACGTCATAATTTTCAAACAAAAAATTGTTACACACTCAATGACGAATATTCTCAAAATGTCAAAATATTTGACTGACATACCTGCGTCACATAGGCCTGCTGGAATGGCCAATCCTTCCTGATCACAATACATTCCTCCACTGCATGGTTGACAGTCAGCCTCTTCAACTCTATGGGTCAAGTTATTAAATGTGCCACGAGGGCATGGATACTGATTGGCTCTCTCGGTGTTGAGGGGACAGTAGTAGCCTTCGGGACAAGCAGAATTATTGTACAATACGACTGGTTCCTGTATGTTATCGCAATAATATCCTTCCGGACAGTTTTTGCAGACTGACTGACCCAGCTCATCTTGGTAAGTACCTGATGCGCATCTAACTGGATCATCACTACCAACAGGACAGTAGTGACCTACAAGAGAGGGACTTTATTTTACTTTATGTAATTTTATGTTCCATCTGATACCAGAGCTGCATTTTAAACTTTAACTTAGTCGCGGTTCTTACGTTGTAGTGTAGTGATCTTGGTGCACAGATTTGGGGGCCGCTGGTACCCTTGTTTTGAACTTGAGATGAATCTACCTTTAAGTTCTAAATTCGGAGACTTTATCCAGCTGTCTCACATACGTTTCAAGCATTGACAGTAGTCTAATGTAAAAATGGAGATATTAAACGCACCTAGAGTACAGTTGTGACCAAATGGTCTGGGATCGTCTTGACCTCCAGGGCAATACCAGCCTGCTTCACACGGCCCATCAGGTTGGTCACTTCCTCCTCCTGAGCAGTAATACCCTGGTGTGCACAGCTCACAGTCTCCCACATTGTCGTTGCCAGTTGCATTCAAATAATAGCCAGCCTGACACAGGGATGGCGAAACGCTTCCTGCAGGACAATAAGCTCCCATTGGGCATACATCACCTGAAAGTATATTATGACGTTATCGAACAATCTTTGTAAGCCAGAGGACACAAGATATGTTTAAAAGATGTTTGTTTAGTGTATCTTTTACATGCAGGATAGCTGTATATTGTCTGGATTAGTTACCGGTGATTCCATCCGTTGGATTTGGTACTGTGGCATTTAAGGTGCAGTAGTATCCAGGATCACACAGTCCTGATGTTTGATTGAGATAATCAGATGCACAGTATGATCCCGGAGTGCATGGTATGGGTTGGGATGAGCCTTCTGGACAATAGGTACCTGCAATAAATTGTGTGGTTACTGAAAAGCAAATCACCTTGCAACTCATAACCATGCATGATTTTGTGTAAAGTATAAACATACAATGCTAACTGTACAAATCGATCTCATTATTGTCGGTTTTTGTAGTTGTATCTTCAATACATCACAAATTGTACATATTGCCACAAAGTTGTTACCTGCTCTGCAGTAGTCACCAGTGACACCATCATTCGGAGTGGCAGTGTTTGCGCTTTGTGTACAGTAATATCCGACTGAACACAAACCAGTTGGTTCAGATATACCCTCGCTGTCACAGTAGGATCCCCCTATTTTAACAGAAATAAAAACATTACCGTCAAGTGCTAGTTCACAAAATGTATACAAAGCTTTTGAGCCATAGAGTAGTGATAGCACGCACAGGTGTAATTTTTTTTCTTTATCATGTGTTTTAGTCAATAATTTCGTTGCACAGGTATCTCTTATTTATTCATGGTTGCATTGCCAATGTGGGCTTTAGCATAAATGACAAAATGGGATTCAGTATTCATCTCATTCTAATATCATTTGTTGCCGAAGTAATAATCTTTCATCGGAGCACTTTACCTGGGCATTCTATGCACTGACTTTGCTCATATCTGTGTGTAACGTTGCTGAATGCTCCTTCTGGACAAGGATTCTCATTCCACCATCCGGTACCCTCCGGACAGTAATACCCAACAGGACATGGTGTATCGGTGTAGTTGGCAGTCATTCGTGGACAGTAGTAGCCTTCAAATGTACATGAAATACATAGATTTGTGGAAAGGAAAACAACATTGCAGTTAGCAATAGTCCTTATGAACTGTCTAGCAACAATTTGAAATGGACGCAGGGAACATGAATCAGGATAAAACTAACCTTGTGGGCAAATGACACAAATATCCATTCCTTCAGCATCTGCATAAGTACCATTTTCACAGGGGATAGGATAGACACTGGATACACCACCGGGGCAGTAATGACCCACTGGACAGATGCCTCCGTAACCCAGCTGACGATCATCATAACAACTGTTGTTGTATGTAACTTCTGATTGGTTCACACCATTGGGATACATCCTGTCAATACCATGAACACACCAATGTCCTGCAGCACAGTCACCTGTAAAAAACATTTCAAAACTTTAAGCAATACGTTTGTCGTCATGAAATAAAGGATGAGAATTTCCATGATCTCTTGTGTAACAAAAGCACCTGGGCCATGCACACAATCCTAACAGAATGATCGCGACATGTTACTTATCAAGTCACCTGCTTATCAGCTGGGTCAGGTCACTGATACTAAACACTGAATGATGTGGATATCTTAACTTACCAGACGGACTACTCAGGTGTTCACCGTCACAGTATTTTCCACCTGGACATGGTTTGCACTGGCTTTCTTCATACAATCCCTCCTGGTCCGAGTAAGTACCTCTGGGACAGGATCCCAAGTCTAGACTCGTGCCTGCCGGGCAGTAGTAACCCATGGGACATATCTCACTCTGTCCCTGTTGCACACAGAAGTATCCTGCCGGACATGCATAGCACATCACTGCATGTGTATGGTTCACCTGTAAAATAAACCGAGATTAGTACTTCCTCGGATTGCTCCCAACGTGTGTAAAATGCATCACAGACATTATCAAAAAACAATATGATTCAAGTCACAATATCACATGGAATGAAATAAAGTGTGTAAGATCAAATCTACAGAAGTGATATGTGACAAAACACAAATATGGCTGCCAAACTGGAAATATATGTAGCATCACTATAATTGTTGTAAGGCCGTAGCACTCTTTGACAATTATGCCAAATGAGCCAAAATCGATAATCTAAATAGGTTTCAAACTGTGATAACATTGCCTCTTTCATACAATTTACTTACATAACTATTATTTCTACATGGTATTGGCTGTGAAACACCCTCCGGACAATAATTTCCAATGGGACAATATTTATCGAAAGGCTCCCTGGCAGTTGATCCCTCTGGACAGTAATATCCCTCTCCACAAAGACCAGCCGGTTCTGTTAGTCCATCAGAGTCACAGTAGTATCCTCCTGGACACGGAATACAAGCTGACTGAGATGTCAATCCTGTCAGGTTTGAGTATGTTCCTGTAAAAATAAAATACTTTAAGAATTAGGATTGTAAAATCTCAATTAGAATTCTTGTGGATGCTATAAAGAAGCTCACTTTTAAATGTTTGTCCTCCTTACATACCTGCAGGGCAAGGTGAGGGTGTATAACTTGTGTTACCACACCAGTTACCTTCCGGACACACTATGTAATCAGGTCTGTCTGCACTAATAGGGCAGTAGTATCCCGCATAACAAGGTCCACTTGGGGCTGTTAGGTTATGCTCTCCACAGTAATAGCCTAAATTTCAAAAAAAAAGTACCATTAATCCGAGTGAGATCTCCCTTTTTGCAAACACTTTTCGACTATGTGAAGAAGGCATTAAATTTATACATGGTTTATTATTGCAGAACATACCAGGTGTACAGTTGAGACATTGTGATACATCCTCAAGGTGTACATTGTCACTGTATGTTCCAAGTGGGCATTTATGAGGTTCTGCTGTGCCTTCAGGGCAATAAAACCCAGCGGGACACTCATCAGCATCATAACCCTGATTCGGTGTACCTGAATCTGCGGACTGGCGACAGTAGTAACTACAAACAGAGATCGTATATTTTGAATAACATTTGCATTGGATAGCATAGCCCCTCCTGGAGTTCGTTTTTTAGAATGTCGTCCATGAAAAGTATCCGAAACACTATACTTTAACAGTGTGCCTATTGTACACTCCTTTATCAAGATCTTGTGAAAATTAATTACTGTCAGTTATACTTACCCAGAAGTGCAAAACTTGGTATAGTTAGTTTGGGCTTCTTCATCACAGTAATAACCTGATGGGCATGGCTGACAGTCTGTAACGTTCTGCAAGCCCAGGTAGTTCGCATAGGTTCCACGTGGACAACGGTATTCTGTTGAATACTTCGTACCAGCTGGACAGTAGTAACCTTCCGGGCACAAAGTATTATTGTACAGAACGACCGGTGCCAAGAAGTTGTTGCAGTAATAGCCTTCTGGACAAGTCTGGAAAAGAATCAACATGCACTACTAATAGGTACATATCGCGCTAAAATCGCAAATTTATCAAGAACTTATCTCGGTTTTGTTTTTGCAATCCTACCACCCAATATGAAAATGACTACAGATTACTGAGTCTGAGAATTGTTGTGTTTTACCAGGAATCTGTTGCCAAAGCCGACAGTACATTGCGTTTTAACATACAGTTGATCTTAAGAGAAAAGTGCCGACCTACCTTGCAATTACCCTGTGTAGTTTCATCTTGGTAAGTACCAGACTCACATCGTATCTCCTCATGTGAACCAGTTGGACAATAATGACCGACAGAGCATTGGTAACTCGCAGGTTGATCTGTATCTTGACCTCCTGGACAGTAGTATCCTACAGAAGAAAGGCGGTATAATTGATAATAGCTCATTTGTGATTGCTGTTAATTGCATATCAATGGTTCTCCAGTCAGAGGCGAATGCCAGGTTCCATGTATTAAAAACAATTTACAAATAAATCTGACCACTGTTAAAAGACTAACCTGCCATACAGTCTCCAGTTGGTAGAGTATTCCCATAACCCGAACAGTACATGCTCGGCACACAAGACAAACAGTCACCCACAGACCGCCCTCCAGTGCTGTTAAGAAATGTACCGGGTGGACATCCAGTACCATTGGCACTTCCTGGTTCACAATAGTGCCCTGTCATACATTCCGCTCCTGCAGCAAGAGATGGGTAAATATTGGTTTTAAACAAGTTTTGAAAATGTTTAAATTCTTGAATGAAACTTATTTAACTGTTGAGCTCACCAGTTGTGCCATCGGTTGGTGTGGCCGAGTCAGCACCAAGTACACAGTAGTATCCAGCACTGCAATTTCCACTTGGCTCCGACAATTCCGGGTCAGCACAGTACATTCCCGGAGAGCACTCAAGGGGCTCTACACTGCCTTGTGGACAATAGAAACCAGGTTGGCACTGTCCACCCTGTATAGCTGTCACTGGCTGTGCATACGCGGCTCCCTCTGTACAATACCAACCTGCATCACAGAGTCCAGTGGGGTAAGCCAAGCCTGGTGTCTCACAATAGTGTCTACAAGAATAAAAGCATGGAACATACAGAAATTCACAACAACTTATTTCGTGAAATTCAACGATTTTGGTTAATTCTATCTTCCAGTAAAACTGCATGTTGGTTATTCACTTAAAAATGTCAATTACTAGGATTTAATTTTGTTTACCCAGGGGGGCAATCACTACAGTGGGTAGGTAAGTATCTTTCGGTTAGGTTATTATATGTTCCTGCTGGACATGGGTAGGTATAAGGATCTGTAGCGCCTTGCAAACAGTAGTAACCCTCCGGACAGGACTCTGGGACGGTCGCATTTATTGGGCAGTGGTAGCCTTTAGGGCAGGTTCTGCAGCTTGGGTCATATGTCCGGGTCTCATTCTGGTAGGTACCTGCAAGGCATGGCTGGGGCTGTGATGAACCAACCGGACAGTAGTGACCTAAAAATACATGTTTATTTTTATTTGAGCATCTTTGAAACATTTCACATATATGTACACGTATATCTTGAAAAACATGTTTTTGTTTTTGCAACAAGACCATTTGCCTAAGATCAGAATTCTCCTTTGTGAACGTACAATTTATATTACATTTTTGACATCTATGACCTGATGCTCAGCATCTTGAAGTGCCTTGCTCCACTACTGAACTGATATTGACACACTTACCAGTGGGACACTCGTCACCGTATGCTTGGCCAACTGGGTCTGCGACAGGAGATCCACCTGTGCAGTAGTAACCAGGATCACAGTCAAGCGTAGAAGTTGTCATGTTAAGATAGGGACAGTACTGCCCACCAGGACAGTCTGGACATCCTCCGACACTACATATGTCCCAGTTAGGTCTAAATCAATAAAAGAGGAAATCAATACTAGATTTCAACTGTCACATTTGACGCTTTCAAATTAAATGTGTGAAATTTCTAACGATCCAAGATTGTACGTGAACTGAGGTGATGCTTGCTCGCATACCGTGGGAATCTTTAAAAGAGATAAGTTCAAAGACAATGCCCCAACAATTACCCATATGTTCCTGTGGGACATGATGTGGGTTGTTCACTTCCTTCTGGACAGTAGAAACCTTTAGGACAGCGCCCTCTAATAATGTTATCATCGTTTTGTGGCTCTGCCGTTGTCGTACCGAAGACAGAGAAATGCCCACAAGAAGTATTTCCACTTGGCGACGTAAGACCTAAAGTGAAAAATTCTTGTATTGCACTTCTGTATCTTGTAAGTTTCAGTGATCTCACAATAGGTATGACACCATTATGCACATATTTACTTTTAATCAGAGGCCGATTTATACTTACCTTCACCGGAACAGTATTTCCCAGCCGGACATATGGTACAATCACTCTCAGCTGCTAAACCATCCAGTGCCCCGTAATATCCAACAGGGCATGGTTTAGGATTTACCAATGGAATGAGGACAGTACTTGCTGGGCAATAATAACCTACAAATGAACATACATAACACTTCTGTTTAGTAGTTTGGTTTTCAGTTTTTTTCACATTTTAGATTTTTGCGGATACAAAATATTTAGGCTACCTTGTGGGCAGATTCGTGGTGCTTCACCCGGCACACAGTGAAATCCTGCTATACACAGCTCACATGCTTCCATACCCGTCCGGTTAGCCATGTATCCAGGATCACAAATAGTGTAAGTATCACTGCCAGGTGGACAATAGTAATGTTCTGGACATATGTTTCCCACGGAGGAGTTGAATGGATCTGGTAACCATGACCCACCAGTGCAATAATAACCACCGAGGCACTGATCTACAAAGTGAAAGAAACTGTTATTCAGCACTTAATATGTTTCAGTCCATACTGTCAGCTCTATGTACTCTTTCTATTGCAAACGTGCTTAATTTACAAGTTCTGTGAATTATGTACCGGATGGTGCGGTCAGTGCAGTATCATTACAATAGTATCCGGGATCACATGGCAGACAGGCTGTTGCTTGTGTCTCCCCTCCTCGAGAAGGGTTGTATGTTCCTACAGGGCAAGCTTCCTCAAAAGCAGTACCAGTAACACAGTAATATCCAGCACGACACAAATCACCTGTAATGTCAGCGTATCGATATATTTGCAGGAAAAGTTCATTTTTATTAGACCTAATGATACATCAATCAATTATTTACTTTGAGGCAATAACAACTATTACATCCTGTGCCTGCGATCATCCTTAGTCCCCTGCCCAACAACCATGTTGCCTCTTTTTGTACATAATTGCAATACATGTGTACGTGGATAATATGTTTATGTTTTAACAACAAAAGCCGACTTTATGGATTTGGGTCTCACACCCAAGGTCACTGTGGTCTCACCTTGTTTGATTACCCAAACAACAGATTTGGGTTAATTTTTTTAAAATCAAAATATAGGTACCAATGGACCCAAATCTGGATTTGGGTGAGACAACCCAAATGCTTCTGTACCATGTGACCACTTATTAGCCAATCAGCATCAATTTTAAAAGTCTG
>JBCAUI010332739.1:0-15161 GCA_038406195.1 Haplosyllis anthogorgicola | reverse complement strand
GTCATTCTGCAGAGTTACTTAATGAATGTAAATTGATTATGCCACCGTTCTACAGTTACTAGATATATTCTACTGTGCAGATACTTGCATTATTACGCTAATTGTTTACTAATAAGAATAACTAAATGATGTACAATTACCTGAGGCAACTAGAAAATAGATATGTGTTGATGTTATCCCTTTGGTTACTGAATTCCTTCTGGATGCACTGCTCATGCACACTCTATTTTATATGGCTTTGGGGTGACATCACACATGCGTCACATGTATCACGTCACTTCTGGGCACTGTTAGTTGGCGCCATGTGGTGGGAAGCATTAACCAAGCTCTTTTGTAACTTTCTAATACTCAGTATTTACCAGATTATTACATACATGTACAAACATTTATGTAAGTCATAAGACGAGTTCTTTTTTTCCTAGAAAGTTTTTTCCCCTCTTGTGAAGAAGTGTAAGGAAGATAAAAGCCTCGTCCTTCTCACTAGTTGACCTGCAGATATCTTTTTTTCATTAGAAATAGCCTGTAATGAAACTTATATTACCTATATGTACCTGTGTTACCCTAATAAGTATTCTCTAAGTAAAGGATGAAATTTCAGCATCGAGAAAGGATGTTGCTATTGACGGAAGCATCGTATGTCCAGGGGATCAATTCGTTTGGTAACTTGGCCCGTTTTTCAGTACAACATCATTGTGGTCCTTTCTCATAGCAACAGACTTACCCTTGATTAGCACTTGCTTGTTTGACTTGATGGTTTTTGTGTTTTTTTCCCAAACAAGAACTACAACAGGGTGATGCTATGAAAGTCCTGACAGTTCTGTGTTACCCACAGGAGGCAATTACTGATAAGCAAAATATTTGATATTTACCCGCCTTTCAGACTCGTGTAATGAACAATTTCTTGTCCTTATGGAAGAGTGAATTATCTTTCTGTGCCTTTTGTGTATGTTTTGTATGTTTTTTCGCCGGGGATCGGGACAATTTGACATGATCAGTGCACAAGGCGTGTGTGATCCATACCATATGACAAGAATGACGTATCGAACGGGTAGAATAGGACGGGGAGCATCCATTGTGTCTTCTGTTGGGCAAGTGACGTGAATCAATCAGCCAGAATTCACAAGTTTGTCCGAGGGAGGTAGGTCTCACTTCTCACAACATCTAGTATTGTCATAGACAGTAAATACTCACATTGATCTCCAATAAGAGATCAATAGATGTGAAATTGCTGATCTTTTCTTCCCTTTATGATTTCTGTCACCAGATCTTCCAGCGTTGTCATGCATCATAAGAGCTTATCTTTAATACTTGTTTATCTTGCCTTATTTCCCCAATTTCTTTTTCTGTTATTCTATTCAAGATAAATGACCGGAAAAAGACGAGACCTTGGGTTTCATCCTGTACAATTAACGATGTTGCATTTGTTGGAGTTGTCATAAAAGTTTTTTGGTTGCCACGACAGAAACATTGTTAAGTGTCTTGAAGGAAATATTAGTGCAAAATAATCTCGTTCCCTTAAAGAACTTTCGTATCTGAATAATTAGTACAGTTGCGTTAATCTCGAATTATTTTCCGTGTTTTAAATTTCGAAACAGCTGGATGTATTTTGCGATGTTGAAATGAATTGTTTTCGAAGAAATGTACCGAAGCGCCTTCAAATGGCCCAAGGACAGCCGCAAGCATGCTCTCAAATTTTAAAACTATAGGCGAACAGATTGAAACGTGGTAAAAGTGTATAATTAAATTGTTAAATTGTTCATTAGAATTAAGCAGTGAAGTGAAAGAAAGAAGGATGGTTACAATTGTCGTGATTTAGCATATGTTACATTCGTTAAGGACTGGTTGGCATTTAAATATTGCTGTATGACTAAGGCCAGATGCTTCATCGATATAAGAATAGAATGAAGATGGATTGTTGGGTGGTATTGTTTAGAAGCCATCAAGAACACTTGCGCAAACTGCCATACACATATGTAACTCCCTTTTGAGTATTCATCTGGCACGATGATAACCACAATTTAATTTGAATACAGTTGCTTCACTCCACCATTTATTCAAATAATTAGTTGGTTTAAAGAATGGGTAAAAAGGTATAAAAACATAAAGGATAAGCCCGGCAGTCAACTGCGAAAACCTACACGCATCCCCATAAAAGCAAAATAAGTCAAACGTTAACAAGACGTAAACAAACTTTCATTTGTGATCTGAAAAAGAGACACTGGTAACATATTTCTTATCCTATGATGACATGTTTCGAAACAATAATGATTATTAATGTCTAAGAAAATATGGTACAGTTCTGTTCATAACTTTTTTCTTTCAATTTGTGCCATGTTGGGAAGCACGTCTGAAGTAGTTTATTTTTACTTTTCATAGAGCGAGAAACCTACAACCACAGCCAATGATAATTCTAATACCTTATTTAGGCTTTTCAAAACACGTTAGGTACTATTAACAGGTTTAAGTGCTTTGAAATAGATAATTGAGTGTCATTACCACACCAAACACTTGGCCAACAGTAAAGTAAATGTCTTAAGGGGAGGAAAACCCACTGCAGTAGTCATCTGTAGAAATTTATGCTAATGAAAGATGGCAGCACTTCCTAGTTATCGATCAATGACATTTTGTGCCTCGGGGGAATGAATCCTCATATTTAACAATTGATTAAGTTGCCCAGTTAAATCTTCCATTTTCTCTTTCCCTTTGAAGGTTTTATATCTCGCCTTAGCTTTCTAAATTAGAATTTAAGTGGTTTGGATAAAATTGGCTTTTGCTGATACTAGTTTAGTTTTCAATCACTTTGAGTAGCATTTTTTGGCTGTTTTGTTATTTGCTAACAGATATACACTCATCCCAATAAGGATATTTTTATGTTAAATCCACAACTCACTGTACAAATCAGTGTTTACTAGTGTGGACTCAAGTACTAGTTGTATGTACCAATAAAATGTCCACTTTGATAAAAGATGGCCACGGAAGAAGCAGCTCAGCAGTTAAAAAAGACTCGGGTTGGTTTTATGTTTTAATATCTGTGTAAATTGAAATGTTCCGTCTTTATCAAGGTGCTACCGTAGAGACACATTAATGTTTAAAATAAAGTGCTACATGATTCTTAGCTATAATGTAGGAACAATAAAGAAGACTGCGCAGAAACCGGGAAAGTGGCAGCCTTGCTGAAATTATTTATTTTAGGTTGCATGATCGGTGTGGTAAAAGCTATGGCTTCCTACTGTTCACATTAATCTTATTACAGCAATGACACACTGGCCACACGCATAATCATATAAAGCTTAACATAGCACACCTGGAATTAAATACTCATCAAGCCATCTTAGGAATTAAAAAGTAACCAGTGCCTTGTTGAAACTGACAGCAGATGTTTTACTTTTGTGATCGATCATTCGCTGTTGATGCATTTTCTGCGTCCTAATGTTGTTGGCCCTTAGCACTGCTTAGCGGCTTCGCCTGATTTTTTAAGCATGAGGATAAATTCTTAATTGCTGTTTATTGTCTTGAGCGCATCCATCACTTGCAAGTTCAGCTGCATTGAAACATGAATCTGATATTTTCGTAAATGTTTGGCCTGCGGATGGTTTAGGCTCTGCAGCAATATGCATTGTCATTGCGTCCCAAATGCAATACAACATTTGAAATTTACTTAAGCTCAGATAATGAGCATAATTAGACATTTCATTTGCTGTAAATATCTATTTGTCCAACTGTTCAGATTAGGCATGTGTCCTCAAATGGACAAATTTCCCATGGTACTCATTTTATTCGGAAATTTGTGCGCTTAATGCGTAGACTTTTCAGCCTGATTTCATTTGTAGGATCTTGAAATTCAATGTCAATTTGTTCCAAACACGGTGACTTTGTCTTGTTGACATCTTTTCATAATTTTGCTGTTGTATTTTCCACAGTTACTTTAATTTTTAAACATAAATAAAATAAGATCTCTTTTTTTTCACTAAAACATGGACACATGAAATCGTTACAATTATCTAAAATACATTTCGTAACCTACATTTGATGAATTGCTCTTGATTGAGCAGAACAATTTTGAATTAAAAGTCAAAAGAAGTTAAAGGATGAAAGCTGGAAAATGACAATTTATTAATAGAAATAAACAAAACATAGCGTTTGAAGACTATGTAACCTCTCAGGTCACTTTAGAACTCTGCAGGAAACTCGTTGTTCAGCTGCCAGCAGATGGACATTTGAATTGTATCAATTGTTACATTCATTTGTTCATATGTTCGTGCTACAAAAGGGCTCCGTACATGCTATATAAAGCACATTGTAATTTTAAGAGGTACGAGGAGTATGTTTGGGCTTTCCTGTCACAGCTGCCACTTGGCTAATTAACATTTGAAGCAAGTGTCTCGTTAAGTACACGGCCGATGTTCAGTACGAAACTTTCCGGTTCAGTTGACAAATATTGGTTTAATTGCCATTCTATACAAGTTGTTTATTTTGTTCCGGTCCAATAAAGCATGTACCGGTACTTTTATATTTAAACTCAAAGTTCTAATAAAAAAAAAGGTTTAAAGAGCTGCATGACACAAAAAGTTATTATAGAAGATGTTTTTGTTTCATTAATTTCGCGAACGAAAGCATACTTTACTGTGGAAATGATCATAAAAATTTGTCGACACTTCCACATATCATGCTTCCTTGTAAAATGTCATTGTGCTAAATAACGTTGTAACAAATAGAAAACGTAACGTTACGATGAGCGTGTTACAGAGTAACATGCATCGGGAAGGGCCCAACTCATACAATGCTTCAACCCGTGCAAACCCAACTGGTACAATGGTAAACTTACTGAACCAGTGTTATTAAATTGTTTGCACCAATAAAATTCGAATTAAATTTTAATGCAAGTGGTAGAATTATTTGGTACCTTAGTAGTTTATTTAAGTGAAAATAATTGTGATTGACTTCTGTTCTGGTTATTTAATATTGTAATGTAGTACGAATGTGTGCTTGCGATACACTTTATGTTCCAAATTTGAGAAAAAATGGGTTTAAAATTGTAAACATGAACTTAACATGATAAATAAATTTGGTGTACTACACAAAATATTAAGATGATTGGTCATTGTACGAGTTGGATGTAGAGAGTTTTCTTCGGGTGGATCTGAGCCCTTGCATCGATATTGTTTTTCTAACGTTGGAAAAAATTGGGTATTACAGAACGCGTGTGTAGATCCACACACGCGTTTTGTAATACCCAATTTCTTTCCAACCCAGAAATATTTTCATCCCACTTTCTTTCTACGGACTGAATTGTTATTTAACCCCTGCAGTTCGGTTTTTACCTCTCTTAAAGGGACACTGGAGGTCACAAGGATGAGAAAGTAGCAGCTTGAACTTGAGACCTCAATTGTCAATTTAAAATTGAGCAAATTTGAATTGAATTAGGACTGAATTACAAGTTTATAATGAAGCATGGTTGGAGGGATGACACACTTCATTTATAAAGATGTCTCGGGTCAGGCTTCATAAAAAACTGACAGCTCTGCAAGCGTTCACTTGTTCAATAACATCAAATTTGATTCTTATTAAGTTTGGCAATGAAGTGTAAAGTTATTAGAGATGATGATAATTAGAGGCACACACTCCTTATTTGCATGGTTGCCAGGGTCACAGAGGCCATATAGGGCAAGAGGGGGAGTAGGGGAGTCACTTTTACACCTGATAGTTACTTCTGTGGGTAATTACAATCATATCCCCAATGAGCCTAAATACGGCTAATGATAATTGTACTGGCCATCTCCTGCCTTACTACCGCCACAGCCGATGCGTCTTTAAGTGTGCCAACTAACTGCTCATGTGCCCATTGAGAGTGTTCAGCTATGCATGGTCTGACTGCCTCAGTACCAAGTCCCCATCACAAAGCACTGCCTAGAAGCTGCTCATTCATCTGTGAAGATTTCCTCACTTGAGGGAATCTAAAAGTAGAAATGGTATAAATTTGGGCCATAATTTCCAGGCAGGTAATCCCATTACAGGCCTGGGTTTCAGGTTATTGAGATTTGGATTTTGCAGCAGTGCTTTTGAAAAATAGCCCCTAGTGCTTGAGCTTGGGCGTGGAGAGGGAAAACTCCAGGCTTGGGGGAAGAGTCTTTGTCGAGTCGTGCATGCGTGTTTGGCTGTGTCTTCCAGAGGCTTTCATCTGCGTGAATGTTTAACAAGTGTGTGACCACTACAGATGTTGCAATAGCTCTTCTAGATGCTACTGAGTTCATTTCTTCTATACTTTAGCTCGTTCTGTACTGCATGACAAGTTCTCTACTATACACAGATCCCATCAGCCCTCCTTTCCCAGCAAATCTTACCACTTACTTTAGTTGTCATGAAACTTTACTTCAGTAACCTTCAAAGAAACATCTTGCCATTAATGTATCATTAGCCTCCTTTTGTACATATCTAGATTAGAAGATTAGCTTTGATACAGGTACATTAATGTATAGACGTCTTCCATATACTCTTCTTCGAGGACTTTAATAAAGATAAATTCTGCAACATTAAGTCACATTTATTTATTTCACCTAATATTGTACGATTTATTATGAAAACGTATGTGGAAACTTGTCACTTTAAAAGTATATATGTCTTGATATGTACACATTTGGTAAATTCCTAATTTGTCATAGCTGAGTAAGATAGTTGCTGGACGGAAGCAGACAAATGCATTGAGGAAAAAAGTTGCCAGTAAGATGTTACAGCAGATGTTTTATCACGGGAGTGCTGTACTTATCCCGTAAAGTTTCCACTGGGAAGGCCGCAGAAGCCGTATCTTCCTTCTTGAATGATCTAGTGAAATAAAAGAAACAATAAGATCATATTCATATCATGCTCTTTGAACTTCTCTCGGGAACGAAAGACGTCAGAAAAAGTATTACTTTTGACAGTGTAGGTGACATGGGTTCAGGAGGGTAGACATATAGTTGTATGAATTGGGAGGAGGGTGGAACATATGGACAGCAGTGAGCCATGTCTTACCCTCACTAGTACAACTTGAGTATCCAAAATGTGACGGTTATGGTCATTATTATGCAAGGGATGGTAGGTTGGTTATGTTGAGCACTGGCAAAGCTCTCATGAGCACTAAGTTAGGGCTATGAAATGCTCTCATCTCGGCTACAAAGCACAGCGTACAAGAATTATGGGCTTAAGGGGATTCTACGCAGCCGAGAAGAAAAATCTGGTTTTCTGACCCATTGGGCACACGGAGTGTGCTTGGATATAAAGCCTTATTAATCTTGTGTTAATCTGACTGTGGGATGGAGCGGGCTGCGGGCGGCATGCAACTGCTTCAGCTTGCTGAAGAAGCTACCAGTAAAGCGCTTCCAAAGCTGCCATAGCTCCGAAGCTGCCTTCTTTACCGAAACCTTTTCGAAAAAACAATTTAATTTTTCTACAAGGCAAAAGTAGTTTTTTACTGTCAGTAATTACATGATAGAGGAAAAATAATTGGCTTTTATTGTTACGGAATTCATCAGCAGTATAGGCTTTCCTTTTTAAATGTGGTAAAAATAATTTAAATATATTTTACTTCTGACATTTAACTTTGAAAATAAGCTAAAGTTATTTAATGTGAAGTTACAGAACGGTTTCTCCT
This sequence comes from Haplosyllis anthogorgicola, assembly GCA_038406195.1. Taxonomy (NCBI): domain Eukaryota; kingdom Metazoa; phylum Annelida; class Polychaeta; order Phyllodocida; family Syllidae; genus Haplosyllis; species Haplosyllis anthogorgicola. The sequence continues at coordinate 7,534 of JBCAUI010332739.1, read as the reverse complement.
TAGTAGCGTCTTTCTTTCCTTGCGAGAGAACAGAGCTAATGTCATTGTCGAGAAGCTATTCCCAGAAAGGTCTTAGCATGAATTCCGATATGACTTTGTGTAGGCTTTAGTAACTTTAGAAATGACCTTTTAGAAAGATTCGGGCTGATGGTGTGATAAGAGGCAAAATTAGGACATGAAATAAGCTTAAACTGTACAAGTGTAAGAGTTTCTACAGGGTTGGGAGACAAAGAGAAGGGTCCACTTGTAGAAGGAAAACATGCAGGCAGCACTTAGCAGGGCAAAAGGAAAGATGCAGGAAGCCTCCTTAAGCAGGAATAGTTGTAAAGTCTGTGGGAATGCAGGCATCTGTCCTTGTCTGCAGAGCCGTACATTTCATACCTCCCTCCTCTGGCCCTAAAAGATGCATCAGGCTCCAAGTCACTTATACCAGCATATCAAAAATCCTCCTGTCTCTCTCCGCAGCACAAAGACTGATACTGGCCCATACAAGGCCAAGCTGCGTCTTGATGTGCTGGATTAAAGGCCAGAGGTGAGATAGTATGGCCTGCATTTAATGGCCAAAAATATTGCGAGAGTGCAGAGATTTGATGAACCATAAGTGGTAAAGTTGTACCCAAGGTCACCTGTATAAAGCCGTGCCTTCTCATGTTAAACACCTGCAAAACCTGCTTTATGGAACGAAGATGTCTGTGGCACGATTAACTCAATGTCACCAACGAAGAATTTAGTCTCAAACTTTCTCCTTTCTCGTGGGAGATATTTGTTGATTTTTCAATTCGCAATAAATCATAATTCACCAAGGCTATGATCTTGCTATCATATGGAATAACTGTTTCTTAAACCCACCATAGCAACCCAAACAAAAGAACATATAATTCTTAAAACAGAATGTTACCTGCAACTGTGTAACTCAGAAACAGATTGCCCATAGTTCTCTGTACAACCTTATATTTCCTTCCATTTGCTTCTTTTGAAGCCATAATTAGGTGGACATTGACTAGATGATTTGACGATTAGACACTTAAGCTAATTACAGCGCAGTAGTTGAAGTTTGATGGTAGTTGTTGTGGAATTGTCTGTTTCATCATTACAGGATGGCTGCATTCAGGCTCGGGCCTTTTGATTCATTGAAAACTGAACGTTTTGACTTCCCCCTATCATTTCCATCAAAGTTACAAAACATATTGTCTGTCTTTTATCAGAGTGGTCACCATTATTGGCTGTTGAGCCAATAAAGGCTCTTTAATAGATTTTCACTTTTTCAGAAAAGCTATTAACTATTGTCTATCCTTGATATGTTGAACACAAATGAATGTTATTAACTTTCGTCAGTACACACGCTAAATATGGCAGAAGTGGCATGCAAAATTTATTTTCTCTTTGTTAAGCCCATAAACCTGTATTAACTATAAACAAACAAGGAAATTATTACTTTATCTTTGCTTTGTAGCAAGCCCGCTACAGGCAAGAGTTCTAAATCAAATGTGTAACAAGCATGAAATATTGTATATCCATATTGGCAATTCTATTTGTGGGTTAAGTTGATAATTTTGTTCAATAGTAATTTGTTTTCAATCTGTAATTTGATGAAACGAATACCATTTTTAATATTAGACGATATAATAATTGTTTGTCAATATATCGAGTGAGACACTTTGATTTATTGACACAGTTAAAAGGAGATTCATTTTAATAATTGACAAACTGCAACAAGGTAAATAAAGTAGTAACCGAGATCATTGACTCCTCAACTTCCGAAAGGCGAAGCGATCTCTCTGTTTCTGTAGCAAGAACAACCGTTATATTTAGGCTGTAATTTTGGAAATTTTTGGATTTTAATTTCTTGTTATGACATTTATTTGTTTGGATTTTATTTATTTGGATACAAGGACATTAATTTCACAAAAATTGTTTTGGGACCAGCATAGACCGAGAACTCATTTAATTTTGCTGTGCCACAATCTGATAGCTGAATTCACTTCAGATGCTATCTGACTGATGTTTAAATGGAAATATATGTTAAAATGACAATCAAAATGGACTGATTTGTTTTTCTTTAATTGTGTACTTTCAGACAAGCACCTACAGATGCTGGTAGTGATAGAATTCTATGTGGGACTTTCTCCCCGAGCGGAGGACTGTTTGCCGTATGTGACGACTACAAACAGCTGACACTATGGAAAAGTGACCAAACACAATGGACACGTCTCAGCATCAGGTTTTCAAATCCAATTCTAATTAAACCAGAGACCTCTCTTTTATATGTTTTTAATTCTAGCTATTGTGTTAGTTTTGACGAAGTGGGACTTGCTGTTAAGTGCCCTCAAAGCCTTATATAGTTTCAAACCGTAAGATGGGTGTTTAGACCTTGGCAGCATCGTTAAAGATTGCCGTAAATGCTAATTAGTATTTGGTTGGTGGCCTTCAGAGACAAACCCAGGTAGTCATCATTAGATGTAACGTAAGTGGAGGATATTTAGGCAAAGGAGAAACCAAAAAGTTTCCATGTCTTCAAGGAAAGCTTTTCAAAGTTTTGCCAATAAATGTTGCATGCAATGAGTTAGTATAGTAGGTAATGTTTCTGCACACTGTCCCTTGATGTTGTCTTCAATGGCACTGTATCTGTGTCCATGATAACTGGTGGTTGGCCACATCACCGGTATCATACACAGCTGAATTGCCAAAACAATTCAATAAAGCAGCTCAGTTTTCCCCGAAGAAGATGTTTAGTGTCTCTCACGGACATCTGCTGCCGCTTACCGACAACAATAGCCATAAACGCGTAGCCGTTAATTAGGACATCACTTCAAAGTTAAGCTTAACCCCAATTGAGATGAAATTTGACCTCAATCAGATTTGATTAAAACGAGATGTTCATAAGCTTTTTACGTGCCATTTGTGAATTTAGTGTCTTATTTGGCAGTAAAAACAATAGAATACATTAGTTTGATTTGTTGTATGCAGACAGCTAATCCAATCACTGCACCGTTAATGAAGCATTCCCACGTAGATACAACACACAGCCATGGTGTCGTCAGAATCCCTCACGCTCACTACAATATTAATCGTTCATGTCAGCACGTCAACAAATACATATTTGTAAATTGGCCGTTTGATTAATTTCATTAGAACTTCATTGGAGTTGCATTGAAATTGCGAAAATTGGAGATCAGTTTTACATAACTGTGACGGCCGATGTTGAGATGTATTTATTACGATAACTTTATCATTTAACGTTTAAGCTTTGTGTGGTAAAATATATTTCCAATGTGTAGAATAACTTTATTTGCAATAGTTATATCACATTTAGCATTCTGGAAATATTCCACAAGAAAATTCTTCGTAGTATTGCATAACTATCAATCATACATTATAATAAAACATTCAGATACAAACTACTTATAAATTGTTCTTGGTAAGTTATTCAATATAAATACATATGTATGTCATGATATGCAACCGAACTCTTCGATCGCTTATTGTGACAAAACTAATATTCAAAACTGTTCCAGTTTCTCTGGACATAACGGATTAGTTGCAATGCGTTTAGGAGAAATACAAGTTGCCTTGTTTTTCGAAATATTAATGCACTAAGCGATCAATTTCCAAAAGTTGGCCTCATATAGTTTGTATTTTAAGTGTGTTAGTTTACAACTAAACTCGTTGTTTTAAAATAAAAGTAGGACAAAATTATATTTTTCAGTATTCCTTCTTTAACATTATAAGATACGCATTATAATGTTGGATGATACCTCACTCAGTTATTTTCCAATAACAGTTATTTATTCTATGTTTAGATTACTTTGCTACACTAGCATAGGCACATTATTTGATATGACAGTGATAGAAGTAACTTTACGTTATCATTTACTGGACATTCTTGTGGATCTTTCCTGTAATTTTTCGCACTACATTTTCACAGGTCTTTGAGTCGTCGCGGTACAGCGCTTGTGTTTACTCACGCCGAAGACGAAGTTTTGGTTGCTGATAAATCTGGCGACGTTTACTCCTTCTCTACCGTCGACGCAGAAAAACCTGGGTCAATCATACTCGGACATGTATCCATACTACTGGATATGGTATGTATGTTTTGTAATGTGCCTTTGTGTTGCACTCATGCATGGCTAGTAGTGTTCGTTGCACCTTCATTTTGTAGTTGATGGCAAAGAATAACAATCATAACTTTTATTTTTGATTAGTCTATTCATTAATTAATTTCCAAATTAATACAGAGATTATTCGAATTAAAGGTTGAAAAGTCGTTCACGTGAAGAGAATAAATTGTTGATTTTGGGTAATACAATTTAATGATATAGAGCACTTTTAAACTTGTTGTGCAAACACTTCTGACCAAATCTGTGAGTAGAGGAAATGGGAATAAGTCCCTCATTGAGCTTCATCCCAAAAATGGCCATACTCGTGATAAAGTATTAAAGATTTTCTGGTTGCCAGTTTAAGCTGCTAAAAGCTCTCGTATTTCCAGTTGACTGTTTTTTCCTTTTATTTCTTAGTGGGAGAACTTTAGCATTTTGTGAGTGTTTGCATTTGGAATATGACTTTCAAAACACCAATATGGTAATGATGGGCTTTCAGGTACTTTAGAAGCAGTTCATGGAGGTCCTAGGTGATGTTTTTTGAAACTGACTCAACACTTGATTGTGCTCATTATTGGGGGTGGCAAGCTTTTAAAACATCAGGATGTGTAAAAAGTGACAGTTTGGGGTCAGGTTGTGTATAGAAGCTGTGCTTTGCTCTTTAGGAAAGCTTCCATCAAGGGGAGATGGATGTTTTCACCTTCTACAAGGGATCGGACCAACTACAATGCCTTTCCATCGCCTTAATTTGCCATTGTCACACCCCGTAATTACCGGCACTATCGTTACACGCTCTTTTGATCCATATCCAGGAAGTCGGTACGAAGGCGGGCTGCTCTAAATGACGTGTTAATGGCTCGTTATTCATACCTGATCGCCCCAAATCATTGCAACCCTCCTTCTCCAGAGAAAGACTGTTGTGTAGAGGTTTTCTTCTTGCAGGTCCTCTGCAGTGGAGACAAGTTGATTGCCACGTGCGACCGCGATGAAAAGATCCGAATCAGTCATTACCCGAACTCGCACAGTATTCATTCCTTCTGCCTGGGACACACAGAGTAAGTGATTGCTATGGTAACTATGTACACAAACTCTCACCCATAAGTTAAGCGTCTAAATGAAGTGCTGCTGAATCAGTTCATTTCCTGTAAACCAACAGTATGGGACTCTTTTTTGTGGTGAGTTCATGGACTTTCCTCTTACCGCTAATACCTTTGCTCAATCCGCAATTTAGCTTTGACGGCCCACCTGAACAGTGACTGAATACTCAATTTGAGCTCATAATATCCCAGGGGTCCATATTTCTGTCAAGATTACCTTTCCCTGTCATTGCACTTCAGCCGGTAACACCAGTTAATACTCCACAGTATGACCATTCACACAATGCTTCAGAGCTATTTTCAGAAACAATGGTCGGAAACGTGGTTGCTACAGCACTACACAAACTAAATTGGGCCCTATTTGACAGTGCCAAAGGGAATACACGACTAAAGGTTAAATTCTCAGATTTCTTTTTGAAATGATAACTAGATAATATTTTGCAGTAGATGAACATTCTAATGTATTAATTTCAAATCAAGTGTAGTTTACGTACTTTTTTCTTTATTCGCGTGTTTGTTTTGAACTGAGAAGAACAAAGTTACTGTGAGATTTATTTGGCGTTTATTTTCTGTTTTCATAAAAATAAAACATTCACAACATAATTATTTAAATCTTTACCACATCCAGAGGTATTATTCAAGATTTGAATTAAATTTACTGCAAATCCAGGGACAAATTTGAATTTGAAAAGTCTCCTTGCCATATTATACGACTCACATTGTTATAAAAGAAATTAATTTTGATGCCAGGCTTATGGTTTTATCTTTTCTGTGACAGGATCAGCGCACATCTCACTATTGCACTCTGGTGACAAGCACTAGAACTAAGTGGCCTATCTTTGATCAATGTAAAGTGAACTGCACATTTCCTGGCATGTTTGACGACTCAATTTTCCAATTAGGCCGTCAAAATACTCTTCACTATATCGTACAATCAAGTATAATAGCAATACTTAGCAATCTTTAATCTGCAATAGATTGATTTCCATGACATTTGATATCATCTGTAAGCAAAACGGCACAGATTTTTGTATCAAATTTTCAGGGAAACATTGATAGCCGGGAAAGCTACAAAACTTGCAGAAGTCCATGCAAATTTTATTTAATTCCGAGTTATGAATGACAGAAATCTGAATTCTCGACTGCCTTGAATAACAAATAGAATGAATGGTCCCTGAAAGTACCCCCTACCACCCACACACAAAGGTAGATTAACGTTTAATCGTATTGCCTAAAAAGAGTAGCAATTTTGCTTTAAATTTTTAATCTGCAAATTGTTGGGCAGAGACGATAAACGCACAATTAACACCACGGGAGGACAAAACGCAACGCGGGCATTATTAGGCGTGGAATCAAATTTGTTGACGATTTTATGGTGGAGGACAACTTACTGCATTATTCCAAGAAGTAATGAACACTTGAGTATTTAAGAAGTTAACACGGGTTTCTCTGACAAGATAAGAGATTCTATGTTATAGATTGAAGTTGACTTTCATTGACGGGGCGCTGAGTTTGTCGATGGCTCAAGCTGCCGCTTTACTTGTCTCACATCTTATTTGTATCGATTGTTTTCACGACAAATCTGTGAATAATGTGATAATTGGTTGACCTGCAGCTGGTGGATAAGTATCCCCCGGGGATCTATGTCAGCTCTACTTTTACTTGATGCTTCAGTGTCTCACTTTTCTTTCTCTATGTGTGGTCATCTTCTCTGCCAATATGTGCTGAGGTTTTCTTCCTTCCATCGACCACTAAGGCGACAAATGCGTAAATTTAAGTAAAGTGTTTACGCGCTTTGTGTATTTGAAGTATTTTATTTTATCAGATTTATTGATTATGTTTATCAAAAGTCCATAAAAGGTATTGATTAGTGATATCCATGCTTTTGTGATGTTTCCTCGTATCTGACGTATGTGATAAGTTCAGAACGGTGGCTGACGTTATGATGCACGTAACTTTTTTGTAACAACGAAAGTTCCTTTTAGTTTAGAGGTATTTTCCTTGGTAATTACAATAACGTAAATAACGCAGACTTCTTGACCAGTCGGAGGACATGCAGATGTTGCAAACTGTGTAGAATAGCTTTTGACTATTGATCATTTTAAACTTATTATTTTGTGTTCTTAGTTTTGAATGCCGCGACAAAAGTATAACTAGACAATCCAGTAGGTTGCAAAGCCATTGCATTTCCCCCAAATGCAAACCCCCCACAACCAAAACCCATTAAAAACAATAAAAGTAAACAGCAATCAACAATTTTTTTAGTTTAGCTGTAAAAGTGGATTTAAAGTGACAATTTACTTACATATCCCATTCAAAGTAATTATTTTTGCACAATTA